>JARHVA010005843.1:1080000-1081638 GCA_037957365.1 Torreya grandis
GACTAATTTCTCTCATATGTGTCTCCCATGGCATGTTGCACCTAATAATATTAGAGAGAGAGAGAGAGAGAGAGAGAGAGAGAGAGAGAGAGAGAGAGAGAGAGAGAGAGAGAGAGAGGAGAGAGATGAGAGAGAGAGAGAGAGAGAGAGAGAGAGAGAGAGAGAGAGAGAGAGAGAGAGAGAGCGCCAAAAGTGATATATTTGATCATCTAATACAATAAAACTACTTGAATATTGTATGATGAATCATATCTTGGGGTGTATACACTTGAAATTTAGATGAAATCTTGTGAGAACTTGACTATCAACATGTTATTTGTGCTAGATGAATCTTAAAATTCAAGTGACCATCTCTAAAATGGATTGAAGAGCTAGAATTAGTTGGATGAAGAAGATTCATCTTATGCACTTAAGTACTCTCATGCCATATTTTTGCCCTTACATACATGAATTTAAATGAAGCTGAGCTACATGAAGAATATGGTTGTTAGTGGATCTTTTAAAGCATTGGGCATAGTATAGGTAGAAATAAGTGGTCCTAAACATGGTATTCCAAGTTTATAATAAGATTTTCCAAGCTCTAGAGCTGAAAATATCATCATTCCAAATATCTCAAGGCATACTTCAATTGTCAAGGACCGAACCAAAAGGTCATTATCACATGAGGACCATAGAATATGTAGTTTTGATATTGATAAAAATAATAAGGAAGTTATCATTTAAATAACACCCACATCTAAAATTTGACAATGAACAAGTGAAGAACATCTATGGACATTCAATTTTTATGGTTCTAAATCCAAACATGGGTGTGGTGCTAAAATTCAAATTATTAATCTAAGAGGAAAGTACTATTTGGATGAATTTGTGTTAAAATTTTATTACATGAATAAATCAACTGAGTATGAATCATTAATCCATCAACTCCAATTCCTATTAAGAAGAAATTCAAGAACCTAAAGGTGTTAGGTTACTCAAAATTGGTGGTCAAGCAATCTATAAGCCAATATGATTTTAATAATAACATATTATCAAAGTATCATAGTTGGGTATTTAATTTGATATAATATCTGAATGCATTCAATATATAAATTATGCCTCTTAGAATAAATCATACAACAGATGTGTTTTCAACCACTACAAGTACTCCATAGTAATTTGTTGACTCCAAGTTAAAGATTTTTTTCAGTGGAGTTGGTCTCTACACTATCCATTTTAAATAACACTAGAAACTTACATTTGTTCAATTAAGATCAACATATCTTCAATTTCATCATTAATATAGATGTGTTTGAATCCCAAATTATACATAAAGTTGATAGAGATGAGTTTAATCTAGATGAAGGAGTGATAAATTTAAAATTGAATAACATACCAAAAATTTATGGTTTCATTGGAAAAGTTATTCAACTTGGGATATCAAGGTGATAAATAAAATTTAGCTCCTTCCAAAGGTATGTTGCATGAGCATTATAATTTTGGGAGTGTCGATTATTAAAAAAAAATGTGCTTTTAGGCATAATTTATACTTAAACAGAGAATTTTGGGACTACACATTCCTTAAAAGATTTTAGAGATGTCATAGTGTAGACTTAAACATATTTAAATGTATTCAATACTTTAATCCTCACTCACACC
>JARHVA010005844.1:0-67500 GCA_037957365.1 Torreya grandis
AGTATGGATAAGGAACAAAGTTTTTGATCAGGAAAAATACATTTATAAGTACCCATTATCCTTATTCAAACCCATTCCAAGTTTTATTATCCAAATATTCATGAAACATAACTAAATCCCCTCAATATTTTTCCAATTATGCCTTTTTAGGTCTAGTATAATGACAAATTTTGGAGAACCATACAATACAGACTTGTTACATTTTGGAAACCCTAGGTTGACCTTAGATAATCTTGTGCAAGGCTGAGAGGTGAGAAAATTAGATATTTATTTTTTAACACTTCACTTACCTTAGAGACATGTTTTAGGTCTGCTTACCCTTTCTTCAACTCCTCTAAAAGGTTCCAAGCCTTGATTCAACACCAAATGTCCATCCAAGGCATATTTACAAAGTTTCATGCTAATACATGCAGGTTTTGAGACTTATTGACACCATCCTCCTCTTAAAAACATTATCCATCTATTCTCAATCTAGAATTAATACATACACAAATTAAATTTCATGTTTCAAATGTTCTCCTTCTTTTCTAGGTCTCCAAAACTACTAAAATATTACTTGATAGTTTTCTTTTGATAACAACAACAGGGTTTTTAAAGATTAATAGTCCTGTACATCCAATTACTCACTCTTTAGACTTAAAAATCACTTCTAGAATTTTATAATAGTTTTTATACATCATCTCATAGATCTCCTCTAAATTTGAGATCATTTGATCAAATAATTCACAAGATACAAGGTTTTTAGAATGGTATAATGTTCCATGGTAGCCTATAGGCTGAGAGCACCTAAAAAGGTCTTATTTAAAGTTGTAAATAGTTTAAACCCTTATTATTTTCCACAAGGTCTATAATAACCCATTATGCCTCTATTCATAAGTTAATCATCTTGACCAATAACAAATGTCTTCAAAATATCAATATTCAAATACTGTAGTAGGCCTATATTACCCTACCTAGCTTGCAAACATTCCAAAAGGTTTCAACCTATAAAATTCACATAATACATGAAATTATGAAAGTTATAATGTATTATAAACTCTCTTGGTCATTATTACATCGGTTTATTTGACATAAACATCAACTATTAAACTGCATGCATATGCAATAATCAAATATTCAACACACATAATTTACATATCCTTTATTGATCCAAAATGAATATTTATAAACATTCTCACTGTTTTATCCTTGTTCTACATGAAAAACATAACTTTTATTTTGGTTTTTCTTCATCTCTCCTTATTCTTCTTGTGTTATCATGTTTCTACATGCTAATAACTTATTATTGTCTTGACAACCCAATGTGGGTGGTAGTTACATGCAAGGTCTTCTTGATTTATATTCTTCAAGACAATGACTTAAATGTAGAACACATCATAACGTAGATCCTATTTTGTATAAAATAATCTTATATAGAGTTCTGTAGAATAGAATAGTTTCTTCACAAATGAATCTTTTCTTTGTCTTTCTTGAAACTCTCTACCTCTATTCTACAAGGTTCTCCCCTCTTAAAACACTTCAACTCTTCTCTCATGCAAATTCAACCTTTTATATGCTAAAATATACAAGAAACTTCCTTTTTATTTCCATTATCACATTACATGGAATTTATACTTGTCAATTATTGGTCCCTATTGTCTTTATCCACTACATGCACATGGAAGGACCTCCACGCATCTTCTTAGACCCATTTTAGATCTACTACAAACATTACTCCATCATTGCACCCTACATTACTCCTTCACACATTACACAAAATTATATTTTAGATTGAAAACCCTTCATTATTCCCTCTAATGATGATGTTTTTTTTCCTATTATGATTTTTTAAGGTCTTCAACATCTCCCTCTTAATGAATTTGATCCATAGTAGGCAATTATGATTCAACATCATATATTATGATTCATTATCCTAATAAATGAACCATCTATGTGGACACATCTAGATGGGCATTTTAAGGCTATAATGTCCATTGTTAGGTCTCGATCGATCCTTTAGGGTGAAGGTTACAGTTGATCAAATGAATCCCTTATAAGAATATCCTCATCCTTAAGTGTCCAAAGTGAGTGAACTTTGGTTGTGCATTGTAGAACCATGAGGGATAGAGACAATATGTCAACTTTCACACATGCATGAATGAGTCATCTAAGAAATCCTAGGAGGATTTTCTCTAACTCAATATGGGAAAGATGTGAAAGATGCAATAATGAAGTTTATCTCATAGCCAAATCTCTCAAAATAGGCCAAAAATTAGTCAATGGGGCCATATATTATGACTCATTAACCCAACCAATAAAAAATCTACATAGACACATTTGCATAGGTGTTTTAAGTTTAAAAGGGACATTTTTTGATCTCATTTAGGCCTCAACAGTGAAGATTTCATTTGATCAAACTCATCCCTTAAGAGAATATCCTCATCCCTAAGTGTACAAATTGAATGAACTTAGATCACATAATGATGGATAATAATGAGGGATATAGATAAGACATAAGATCCCACACATGAAAAAAAAGTCCAATAATAAATCAGAGGAGTATTTTCTCTAACTTGAGATAGGTTAGATGTGGTAATGAGGTTTATCTTGTCGCTAAATATATAAGAACAAGCCAAATGTTGGTTAGTGAGGGTTGTATATTCTAACTCATTATCCTAATAAATGAACCATATATGTGGACATATCTATATGGATGTTTTAAGTCTATAATGACCATTTTATGGTCTTGTTTAGGCCCTAAGAGTGAATGTTGTAGTTGATCGAACACATCCCTTAAGAGAGTCTCCTCGTACCTAACTGTGTGAACTGAGTGAGCTTCCATTACACACTGCAGGAGAACCATGAGTGTTAGAGATAAGATGTAAGATCCCACACATTTATGGATGAGTCTTATATGAAATATAAAGAGTATTTTCTGTAACTCAAGTCAAAAAAAATATGGCAATTAGGTTTCTTTCATAGACAAAAATCTTAGAATGTGTCGAAATTTGGTCAATAATGGCCATATATTCTAACTCATTACTCAAAATGATGAAATATCTACAAAAAAAATCTAGATGGGAATTATAAGGCTACAAAAGTCATTTTATGATCTCAGTCATGCCCCAAGAGTGAAGGTTATAGTTGATTAGATGCATCCATTAAGAGAAACTCATCATCTCTAAGTGTAAAAACTGAGCAAACTTCCATCACACATTACAAGAGAATCATGAGGGATGTATACAGGTCATTAACTCATACACATGCATGGATGAGTCCTCTAATAAATCCTATGAGTATTTTATCTAACATGATTTTGGTGATATGTGATAATGAGGTTTTTCTCACATCTAAATCTCTTAGAACAGGTTAAAAGTTGGTTAGTGGGGGCCATATATTCTGACTCATTATCCCAATCAATGAACTATGTGTGTGGACATGTCCAAATGGGAATTTTAAGGTTATAATGGCCATTGTATGGTCTCAGTTGTGCCCCAAGAGTGAATTTTGTAGTTGATCAGATGCATCCCTTAAGATAATCCCCTTGTCCCTAAGTGTGCAAACTGAGCAAACTTTTGTAACACATTTTAGGAGAATCATGAGGGATATAGACAAGACATCAACTCCTAAATGTCCATTTATGATTCCTATAAGAAATCCTGGGAGGATTATCACTGACTCAAGTTGGATGATATGTGGAAATGGGGTTTCTCTCATTACCAAATATCTCAAAGTGTGACAAAATTTGGTCAATAGGGGACGTATGTTTTGACTCATTATCACAATCAATGAACTATTTTTTTGGACATGTATGGATGGGAATTTTAAGACTACAATTTTTGTTATCCATTCTTGGTCATGCACCAAGAGTGAAGCTTGTAGTTGATCAAACACATCCCTTTAAGAGAATCTCCATGTCCTTGAGTGTGCAAATTATGCAAACTTTTGTAACAATTTGTACGAGAACCATGAAGGATAGAGATGAGATGTTAGATCATACACATACATAGATAATTATTATAATAAATATGGAGTATTATCTATAGAGATCTAGATGAGATATGGTAATGAGGTTTATATTGTAGCCAAATCTTTCAAAATGGGACAAAAGTTGATCAATGGGGGTCATATATTTTGACACATTAGCCCAATCGATGAACTATTTGCACAAACACATCTAGATGGGAATTTTGAGGATAAAAAAACCATTGTATAATTTTGGTTATGCCCTAGGATTGAAGGTTGAAGTTAATTGGATGCATCCATTAAGAGAATATCCTTATCCCTGAGTGTGCAAATTAAGCAAACTTTCATCATGCATTACAAGAGAAGCCTGAGGGCTATAAATGAGCCATCAACTCCTACACTTACATAAAAGAGTCCTATATGAAATACATAGTGGATTATATCTAACTCAATAACATAATTAAGGCCTAGATAAGACTATAATCTTGTTTTCTTGAAAGGACAAATAGAGAGAAGGTGAAAACATCTTTGATTGAGGTAGATAATATTAATATGAATTTTTTTTTTGGCTTTTCTTTGTTTCAAGAAGAAAATATTCTCTACTCATGACACCAACCACATGAAGGTGGAAGCTCATCTGGTGCCACTAACCTACATTAAAATTATTAGTAAAAAAAAGAAAACATATTTAAACACAATGATAAAATAATTGAAGATGAAAATACATTAAATCAAATAAGTTAACTATATTAATATGAAATACAAGATAAACTTATCAATTCAATCTAACTTACCTCCACGATCAACTCTATTTTCAAGTGTTTCAAGATTTACTTTATGGTTAGATTCATGCACTTTCCACAAAATGTTATTGTGAGGCTTTCCATGATATTTTATCATTTGGATATTTGTATCAATAACCAGATTTAAATAATGAAGAACCACCTTGTGTGTTTAAAAGTCTTCAAATAAAAATTGTTTTATTTTTGTATGATAGTACATATGAAGCTAGGTTCATGTAATCACTACAAATATAGTGTGATAAATTAGCTCTTCTCCATTCATAACATTTGTGGTTAATTATTTTTACGTCTACATAATGATACAAGTAATAGTCTAGTCCCTCATTATTTTCTTTAGGTACAATGACTACAAAAACATGCCCTACATTTAAATTGTAATCCATTTATAAGAACATCTAATGAAAATAAATATATCACTAATATCTAGCTAAGGTTGTATATTTCATTAAATAATAAATTGTAAATGGTTTCATAGGATCTGAGATGTGGTCAAAGTCAATTGATGATGCCATTTCATGATCTATCAATTGTTGGAGTGAATGGATACTCTCTATAGGTGATATGGGTCTACAATAAAAAATTTCAACCTATTATTTTGACTCACATTCATTCAAATTAAATTTCATACATGTGGAACAAAAACATGCCATATTCCTAGTATAAATAGTCCATGAACTTGAATTTGTGTTTTGAATGGAGTAGAAAACACTTGATCTAGGCACTATACTACAATCTTAATAAATTTCCTTTAGAGGGACTATACTACAATGTTAATACATTTACTTGTGTTGTTCTTGGATTAACTAAAAGAATCTTTGCACATTAGAATGTTTATATGATCCATGATAAATGTTTTCATTACACCAAATCACAATACTTGTAACATCAATCAAATTAGCACCATACTTGTATTTTATATTCTCCTTTTTTAGGTTTCTTTTTGCACATGCACCTGCACCATCATGTTTCCCTTTTATATACCCAACCTCAATGAAACTCTAAAAATGTTGAACATCATTCTTATTATGGATTATGCAACTAATGGAACATTCAAGAATTCTTGAACTAACTTTCACAACTATATGACCAAATGTAATGTGTATCAAACATGATTTCTCTTGCATTCACATTTATATAAAATATCTCAAAACAACCTTAGAAAAACTTTGGAGAATGTGGTTTGTCATCACTCATATAAAAGTGGTACTCCCTCAAAATATTGTTGTTGTCATCAATGCTATTAGGTGCATGTTTGAATGTAATATGAATGAAAATTAAAACTTGAATTGAATTATAGTATTTGGATTAAACCTCATTCTATGGTTGTAGTGTGTAGTTCTCAACACAGTCCACAGCTGAAATAATGGTGCTAACTAGGAAGTTGTCCTTGCATACCTTGAATTGATTATCTAACCATTTTTATTTATGTTTGTGTTTTGCATATTAGTAGATAATATTATTATTGAATTCAAAAATGAAATTAGATACATAATTTTTTTTCATAACCAACCCAAATCTTGATGACTCCTTTTCATATTTTAATGCATACTTTATAGATTTATACTTATTATAATCAAATAGTTACTTTCCAAATTCATGTGAAATTTCTTCATGTATATAATTTATCAAATTTGACAAACCAACACGACTATTACATGTTCTATCTAAACATTATTTGGAAAAAAAACATGTCCCTTAGGTCTTTGACAGAAAAGATATTGGATTAGTTCCCTTGATGTCTTAGGTGGGGAACACACCATACATTCCTACAAAATCTTGTTAGTATGTAAAGCACAATTTATATGATGAAAAACATAAAAATGCATAGAAAATTCAACATGTACCCTAAAACAACATATGGTGCATGTTTGGTTGATTTTAACATATAAAGGCTTGTACATCTCAAATGACCTTTGGCTAATTATCAATTGGTAATTAAAATTTTAAATAATTTTTTTATAAAATTCTATTTGGGTCATGTCTAAGAAATGTTTTGCATGTGGCTCATGGTTTTTTGAGAATTTTATTATTTTAACATATTCTACATTATATGAGACTCTTGCATTATCTTGACAAAAAAATAATAATTAAATGTATTGTTCCTTCATCTAATACATTATATTTTTGTGGGAGTCTACCACTAAATGCCCAATAATCCATGAGTGAAGGGTCATTAATCCTTGTTCTTCATTTTATGACATTTATTAGAGTTTTTATATTTAAATTCAAGGATTTTATTGTTTCACCAATAATTAAATATTTAGATGTTGACTTACTCACTATAGATTCCATTATTACTCATCTTGCCACATTACTATCTTTTTTATGACATTTATTGCCTATTGCCTTAAATGCATTACATAGATTATTCACTATTATACAATTCCTTCCATCCATGTTGAATGTTATTAACCCTAAATTATGCATCACATGGTACATTTTTTTATTTTCATTAATTGAACAAATAGTTGACATCATTTTATATTTTTTTAATTCTAAAATTCATATCCCATACACATTGAGCATGACATTAAACCAGTCTTTTTGACATTTTACCTTCTATAGGTTCTACTATTTTCTCATATATTTCAACAAAATACCGTTGTGTTTATCTTATTATCCTTGGAGGTGTAGGTGTAAGAGCTATATTATGTATTAAATTGGTTGGTGTTACCACTTCAACTATATTAGGGATAGTAGAGGGTTAACTATGTACATTAGACCCTAGAAGAAAATTGAATTCATGTTCATTAAGAGACAATGATTTTGGGTCATTACTTCATGTTTATTGTTATCATTCTAAAAAACTTAATTATGAATAGATGTTTTAATATATTGTGTTTTTCCATATGTTTCATCACTTATTGCAAATTCATTACTTACATGCTCTAAATTTTGAATTTCATCATTTAACAAAGATTGATTGTGTTTTCTTATCTAATTTGAAGACATATCAAAACTAAAATCTATAGCATTGGGCATGTTATTTTCATTTGAAATATTACCTAGTGTAGAGGAATCACCTTCATCTTGCCTAAAAGCCCTTATGGATGATCTCCTATCTTCTTGTCTTTTTCTTTCTTTTTCTCTATTCTCTTCAATTTCCTCAATTTTTTATCTCTTTGATTGGTTTTTAAGACAAATTCCTGACCATATTATTTTTATTTACCAAAATAACCAATTTTAGATTTAAACTTAAAGAATTTTTAGTGATTCTAACAAAGTGAATGGATAATTTACCAATTTGCATAGTTACACCAAAAAAATATTTATAGTTTGAAAAAAAAAAAAAAAAAAATTTCATGGGAAATCTAAAAGAAATTCATGAATTAGAAAGGGAGTTAGTGATTTTGAAAACACACACACACTTTTTGATCTATGAAAAAATGGGAAAAATTAATTAATAGGCTGAAAGTTGGTTTGCAAAAGGTGTACCCCCTTATAGGACCTTTTTAAAGGGTGTACACCCTTTATAATTATTTTTAAAAAAAATCCACTTTCCATCCAACATTACCTCAAATTTAGGCTTGGGGAGTCTTGAACCTAGTCCACACCCTGTCATGAACTAGCCAATTTGATTTATAAGAAATTTAGGATTTTTTTCATCTTTGTTGACATGTCTAATTAGGCAGATTTTATTATTTAAAAAAAAATATGGGTTTGTAGAGTGGAAAGCATAGTTTTATAATATATAATGTTTTTAATGTTAGAATATTATTTATGATTACTACTTAAATTATACATAACATACCTCATTATGGACTATATACATATAATCACAAATTCCCTTATAATTTTTTGAATATCAATCAAACATTTATAAAACTTATATCTCAACAATATACATATTGTCAACTATGATTTAAAAAATTGATTTTCATGAATTTAATTTCAAAAAAGTTGTGTTTGTACACTTGCAGTTTCAATTTTTTGTCTTGACTTGTAAAATGATTTAAAAATTATGTATATAATAAAAAAATTCTCAACAATCTTTGACATTTCACCTATCCATATATGAAGTTTCATATAAAAATTCATTTGTTTACTCAAAAAATGGGTGTTCATACACATGCAATCTCCTTATATTTTCACAAAAATGACCAACCTATTGTCTCAAATGCATCTATTTAACACAATTTTATCTTATGGGTAATTTAAAAAATAATATATTTAGAAACTAAATTCAAAATTCCACAATTCATGTTCTTATGTCATTGTCAAATTCTTTTTCAAAGTGTCTCTAACATTCTTTCCAAGTTCAACTATTGTTATTTTAAGAAAAAAAGTGTTGCTTTATACCCTCCTTTTGTTCCCCATTATTCTTCATCTACCTAGATCAAACATGGATGGGAGGGGTTAAGTTGGTAGTGTGGTAGGTATTTTCCATATAAAGGGCTACCCACATCAATATAGTTGGACATGTACTAAATTTACAGGTAGATATGGCTCAACTATAAGGACAAGTACAAGGCTTATAGTCATAGACGTAGACACTAAAACAAAATTTATAGGTTGCATGATCTATATCCTCCATGGATAGTGTGTCACATCACCTTACTAATGGGGTCAAGGTTTACCACAATCCTAGATCTTACTATGTACTCATTTTTAGTATTTTTATGTATATATATTGTATCGAGATGTATTGATGTAGAAATTTGAGCCATTTTTATATAAAGAGATATATATTTTTGATTCTTTGTTGTTTATCTACATGTGTGACTATGATGTGTGAGTTATTTTATTTATATCTTACATTAATTTTATTATCATGCTATGGGAAAATTTTATATATTATAATACATACATTATTCTTTTATATAAAATATGAGCAAATGCATGGTAAAAAGAACAAAACTAAACAAAATAAAAGTATTAATAAGAAATTAATGTAAAACACTCTAAATATTGTGTGAAAGTATGTAAACAATTTCAATTAAATATATTTTAATAAAATTAAAAGGATTATCAAACAAGGATATGCATGAAAAAGAATGATATCCTATTTAAGATAAGTAAAATCAACTTAAATAAAAAACTAGGAAAAAGAAAAATGATTGTAAAGATGTCATCCAAAAGGTAAGACAAGTCAAGTTAACTTTAAATAAAATGAAAATGAAAACACATGTGATTTTAAATAAATGTCCTATTAGTAAAAGTGAAGTCTACTAAACAAAACAATAATATGATGGAAAAATTATAAAAACAATCTAATTAATAAGAACTCAAAATCAGTGCTTATTTTAAAACATGATGTAAAAAAACACAACCATATAATCACATGAATTTTATGATTAATATTGTGTGGATTAAAATATTATGGGAAGTTGTAAGGAAAGTCTAGTTGTATTCCCCAAGGTCTTACAATATAACTCACAAACTGAATTATAAAAGAATATATAAGATGTGGTTAACTACAAGCGATATCCATTAAATGGATTTATGGGAGAATATGATGTAATTAAGGATGCAATGCACCTCAGAGGTCATGTAATAATAATTAGTATAGATTATGCACTCTAAAAAACTTGGAAAGGCTAATAAATTTTAACATCAAGGACCTATGAAACTCTAGCTAATAAGTGCACACTTGGGCTAACAAGTGAAGTACATAGATTATACCATGAAGGATAAATGCATGAAAATTAAAAGGATCATACCTTCCTAAAACATGTTCCCTACTCTTCAAAACCCCTTATAAAACACTCAAACTACTATGAATGTTATGTAGTTATGTGAGAATGTAGTTGGTAATACGATGTAGGAAGATATCATTGTAAAATGGTATAAGACCTCCTATCCTAGCATACTAGACTTTCACACCCCACTTAACCTCATCTCTATCATGAGTCCAAATGTGGAGTTTGAGATTCAATTATAATAGGAGATGTACAAAGCAAATATCATGTATTTAAGAGTGGTCTAAAATTTAATATTCTATTTTTCCATTTATTAAGATTTTAATTTTTCTATTCATCCTCCATATTGATTTAGGAAGACCAAACATGGGTGATATAGATAGTTAACAAAAGTGATCTTATGCTCAGCTACTAGAGAGGAATGATTAAATACTATGATGTTAGAAATACTCCTACACTTTCCCCACATGGAAGTGTGAAATCTAAAAACTGACCTATGTGTGCATCAAGTGAAATTAAATATGGATAGATGGGGATTCATCTATGTATAAGGGTGATACAAAGATTGATAAAATTGTAGCTGACCATATGAAGGGATAAAAATTCATCAAAAATGATAAGGCTAAGCTATGGAAGGTGATAGTCATTTCACTAGGGAAGTTGTACTTACCTACATGGGATATAACATAATCATTTATATGAAAATTCATCCTAAAATAGGGTGAGATTAAAATTAAATTTTGAAGAATCATAATGGGACTATGTCAAATTGAAAAATGGTAAAAATTTGATATGAATAACTTGAAGGTAATATGTATTATTCACAAGTGAAATAAAGGTCAACTATAAAGTGATTTTAAAATGATATAAATAAGACATAAAATAATGAAAAAATTAAAGTGCTAAAAATGTGAAAGTGTAATGAAATTACACAGATGATTCATAGTAATAGAATAATACATCACATAATTAAGAATAAAATAAGTAGATCCACAACAATAATTTTCAAAAGTGTATAATACTTCAATATTATGACTAAGCCACTTTGAGGGGGAAACCTCCACAACAATGTAATAATAATATGATTCATAATATGATGATAAAAGACTAAGCACTACCTCAAATATATATTCTACTTAGCCATGGTTATTACATAGGATAACCATACTAAGAACATCAACAAATGCAATAAGATAATATGAAGGTATGTAAGCCACAATTTTACCACACATATCCCTAAATGTACTATAGGTTAAGGGCATAACACACCCCTCTCCTTTAAAATTTTTTGTCCTCAATGAATCAAACTAAGATGTTATTGCAGAAACACTTCATCCTCACATTTTTTATCTTCATAATGTATATTCTTCTATTTGATCAAATACTCATTAATAACTCTAGTCTGTAGTTTCTTAGTGCACATGTGAAGGATATTTTTAGGCTTCAAAATGATTCATCCTTATTCATCCAATTTAATTAAATAATTCTGAGTGGAAACTCTATGTCCAATTACCTTTTTTAGGCAATATTCATGGAATACTAGATGTATACGAATGGATGAGAATAATTCTAGCTTATAAGCCAAACTGCCAATTTTATATAAGATCTGATAAGGGCCATAATACTTAGGTGACAAATTTTTATCCTTTTTTTAATTCAAGTACATCTACTTATATGGATAAAAATTCACAAAAACCCAATCACCTATGCCAATATTCAACTCACAATGGTGTTGATCTGCTTTTTACTTCATTCTATGTTGTGCCATTGCTAAATTCTCTAGCAAACTAACTAGTACCTCCTATTGATGGTGAATGTGTTCCTCAACAACTTGAACGTTGGGATGCATTGTAAAATATGAAGTGATAGATAGGGGTTGATTCTAATACAATACCACAAAGGGAGACATTTTGGAATAAATGTGAAAAGAAGTGTTATACCACCATTTGACAAGTGGTAGATAATGAACCAATTTTTCATAAACAAAATAATGAGGATACCGTTATATAAATTTGTTTAATACATCAATTTTTCCATTATATTGAGGATTATAGGACAATATACGAGCTAACTGGGTGCCCAAACATGCAAATAATTAAGTCCAAAAATTACTAGTATGTATGGGATCTCGGTCACTTACAAAGAACTTTGAAATACCATGAAATTTTTGAATGATGTTCATAAAATCAAAAGCTACTATACTAGAAAAAAATGACTATGATAAGGAACAAAAATGAACATACTTGGTGATTTGATCTAAAACTACCATGATAACATTTTTACCCTTAGACTATAGTAACCCAATAATGAAATCCATGGAAACCTCCTCCCAACATTGGCAAGGGATGGATAAAGGCTGTAAAAGACATGGGGCCTTAATGGTTTCACCTTTGTTCTATTGACATACCATGAATTCATCCACGTATTTATAGGCATCCCCCTTGATTCCTTCCCAAAATAAATATTGATTGATTATAAGATATGTTTTCAGAAATCTAGAGTGACCTCAGAGTGGAGAGCCATGAAGTTCTTAAATAATTTTATGTTTGAAGAGAGAATGCTTACAAACGTATAATATATATTTATAGTATAATGTGTTCCCATTCCATGTAAAATTTTTAGATTCATTGGAACCCTATTGAATATTCTGAATCAAATCCTTTGTATAGTTATATTATCCCATTCTAACATTTCTTCCTCTAGCAAATCTTCTTGGCACATGGTTATGGCACATAATAATGCCTCAACTAATTCATCTTGCCAGAGGAGGGCATTTAAAACCACATTATCTTTTCCTTTATTATAAACTATTTCAAAATCATAGCCTAACATTTTACTTACCCATTTATTTTTTTCTTTAGATGAAAATATTTTATCCAAAAATTATTTGAGGCTATCATGATTAGTCTTTACTTGAAAGTGACAAGCCATCAGATAAGATATCCATTGATTAACTACATGCAACATAACCCCGTTATTTCTCATAGATTGGTTTTAGCCCATGATTTTCTTTATGTTGGTGAATTTAAAATTATATTGGTCTACCTTATTGCATGATTACAACCCCCATGCCATATCCTAACACGTGACACTCCATAATTAAAGTTTTAAAAAAATCAAGAGTAGCCAAAATTGGAGTTTTATACATAGCCATTTTTAACTGTCCAAATACCTTAGTAGCTAAATCAGTCCACTAGGAGTATTTATTCAAAAATATGTGAGTGGGGCTACAATACTACCATAATTTTTGACAAACTTGTGATAGTAACTAGTTATCCCTAAAAATCCTTAGAGATTTATAAGGGTCTTTGGAACTTTCCACTCTGTCATCTCTTGGATATTTTTAGGATCAAATTACACTCCATGTGAAATAATATGACCCAAGTACTCCACCCCTTAGACAACAAAATCACATTTGTAAGTTTTGGCATAAATATGATATTGTTCAAGAACTAAAAGTACCTACTTCATATACTTCAAATTGTCTTCCCAATTTTTTCTATAGATGAGGATATCATTAAAAAAACCATTAAATTTTTTCTTAGAAATGGCGTAAAAATAGTATTCATCAAAATATGGAATGTAGATGTAGAATTTGTGAGACCAAAAGGCATGACTATAATTTTTTAATGGCCTTCATGAATTCTAAAATCTATTTTAGGTATGTCCTCATCATGGATTTGAATCAATGATACCTAGAGAGAAGGTCTTACTTGGTGAAGTAAACAACACCATGGAATTCATCTATAAAATCATTAATTACTAGAATATGAAACATAGATTTGATGGTGTAATTTTTGAGTTCTCTATAATCTGAGCACATCCTCCAAGTGTCATATATATTCCACACCAAGACCACAGGGGTAGAATATTTACTTTGACTATGTTAGATGATTAGTGCGTCCATCTCCTACACCATCTTTTTAATTTCACTCTTTTGGGCATAGGGATACCTATAACGTCTAATATTGGGTGTTGTAATTCCCATAATGATCCAGATGGCATGATCATAAATGTGTCTTGGAGGAAGTCCTTTTAGCATGTCACCAAAAAAACATAATGGTAATCTAATACCCTTTATAAATCAAGATGTGTAGACTCCTTGGTTAATTGAACCTCTATGGAAAATAAGCATGACATAAATCCCTCATCACTTTTTCTGAGAATCTTTGTCATTTGATGGGAACTAACTAGTTATGGATATTTATATTATAATCCATGTAGTTCAAAGGTCATGCCTTATGAATGGAAACTCATGAATAGTTATTGGAAATTAATCTCAAGAGTGTCCAAATTGGTGAGCCACTACACTCCTAAAATAATGTCAAATCATCCCATATGAATATTAAACATAGGGGAATCTAAAAAATAGTCTACCTAGAAAACTTGATTCTATGTAATTTTATAAAATAGTTGATGGTACCACCATTTGTAATCATGGCATGAAATTTTGAAGTTGATTAAATCAAATAGCTCAAATAATTAACCAGCTTATTATTGATAAAGTTGTGTGTACTCCCAAAGTCAATTAACACAATCACCTTTTGTTTCTTCAAGAACACCACCACATTAAAGTTTGAGGAGTAATAATGCCTGAAAGTGTATGAAAGGAAATAGTAGTTTGAGAATCTTTAGATTCATCATTGGGTTCTTCTAAACCTTCCCCTAAACCATCATCATCATACTCTTCATTAGTGACTTTAATGTAAAACAAATTCTTTTCAACACATTGATGTTCTTTTCTCCATTTGCTATCATAACCAACACATAAACATTTTATGTGCACTTTTTTTCATTTTGTTAAGGTGTCAATCTAGTAGGTTGTGTAAATGGTGGTGTAGGAAAGGTGCATTCATGAACATTAGTGAGATGTATTTGTTTTATTATCCATTTTTCATCATCCATGCATGCCCCTGGAATGGCTTAAATACATTACTAGGGTGAAACATGTGAATCTCTATTAGATGTTATCTATGAAGCCACCCAAAACTAGGTCAATAAGATTTTCCTCGATGATGTCTACCACATGTAAGGAGAGATTTTGAAATTGATGAATGTAATCCCTTAAATTCCTATTTTGGTATAGGATATCTAGCTAGATGATGTAGTTTTCAAGGACATTATTATAATATTGGAGTTAAAACTCCTTAGAAAATATTTACCATGAAAGTGGGACACCCTTATTTTTATTTTGATCACAAAACAAATGATACCAAATGAATTGATCAAGTTACAGATGCAAAAAGGCCATGGCCACGTTTTATGAATAGGGAATATGATGTAAATCAAATAAATTTTCAATTTGAGTAAGTTATGTGGGTGGATCAATGCCATCAAATTTTTGTAGTTCCACATTTGGAAACAAAAATTTCATATTAGGATTCACATTGTGATTCTTTGGAGGAGGAGAACCAAAATAGATTGGTGGAAGGTTATTTTATAATGGTTGAGCTATAAATTTGGCCAATTGCCAAGTTATTTGTTTAAATTAATCCTACAAGCCAATCAATTCCAATTTCATCTTTTTTATTTCCCACTTAACCACATTGAGATCACATTTATACACAATGTCATGTAACTTTGACTTATGTTATTAACCTTCATCTAAAATACATGAATCAAAAGTTTTATACTCCATGTCTTCCTTTTGAGGAATTTTAGGTGTTTCTTTCCATTTACCACATCCACAAGTGTTAGGCCAGCCATGTCAAAAACCTAGGAATGTTACAACCCCAAAAAAAAGTGTATAGACAAATGATACCATTGTGATTGCCTCACCAAGATGAATCCTATGATTGTTAATGTATACAAGGGTGAAAATAGTTTGTCCTAAAAAAGTGTACTGGTAAAACATACCATTGTGATCATCTCACAAACATGAATCTAATGAATTTTAATTTTCACAAGGTAAAAAAATTCTATACCTTTTTTTTGTAAAATAAATCCATGAACAAAATTGCAATGATGAGAAAATTCAATTCTTCCCACATCATACATTATGTTTTTTGACCTTTTACTGCACAAGATGCTAGATCTGATAAAATTACACTATAAAAACATGCCCAAATAAAATATATGATACTAATCATAATGATATTACTTATATGATGCACACAAATAGAATAATACATCGTAGAATTAAGAGTATAATAAGCATATCCACAACAACAATCAGCAGAAGAGAAAAATACTTGAATATTATGATTGAGTTAATTCAAGGGGAAAGCCTCCAAAATAATTCAATAAGAATAAAATTCAAAATATGATGATAAAATACTAACAAATACCTCTTATATATACTCTACTTATCCATGATTATTCCATAGGTCATTCATACTAAGAACATCAAGAAAAGCAATAAGATAATATGAAGGCATGTAAGCCACAAGTCATCCATACATATCCCTAGACACATTATAGGTTAAGGGAATAAAATAAAGAACATGATATGATAAATATATATGTGAAAAAGCATCACATATAATCAAAATAATAATAAAATGAAATTGACTTATATGACAATGTGACAAATATGATACAACACAATTTTTTTATTACAAATTTTGTGATATATCTCAACATACATCATTTATAACATATGATAAGTTTTTATATAACTAATATATAGCATAAATCATTGTCTCTTCTAAATCTCTAAGATTCATGATAGGACTACATGACATACTATATTTAGTGATAAATTAGTAACACTATAAGGAGGAGTTTTTCAATCCTCCTGGTGAAAATTGTCAATGAAAGAAAATCAGGCATAATGTCACATACATCGTATGATGTAAGAGGTGGATATTCTCATAGGGGATCATATTCCTTTGTCCTAGGTGAACTGTGTGAGTGTTGTTATGACGTTTGAGGTGAGGGCCTTAAAAATTATCAAAAAAGTTATTTAAGAGCTATACACCTATATGTATGATGTTTATTGCATTGATGCTAAATAAAATACACATCCCCTTATTTGGGGATATATTTTTGTGTAATCTTTGGTGGAAACATGTTTAAAATACTAAGATATTGAGGTTTTCTTGTGAATAACATCAAGATACTATCAAATGGATTTATAGTGGGTCAAAAAATGCATGTTAATCATATGGAAATGAAAAATATGTGGATTAGAAGAACAAGGTGGCCAGTTATATTTGTCAATAATTAGTCCTTACATTCTCTAATGTGATAGAAATATCTTATATGATTGACAAGCTTTGGCTAGGCTACCAAATTTATTGTGAAAATCACATTATGGTTTATCTATTTTAGTGAGTGGGTGTGGCACTACACTAACCTAGGTGGATAATAATATTATGGTCCATTTGGAACCTCATCAAACAAGTCATAATTTTTGAATCAAAGAGTGGTAAATTAAGGAACTTGGTTCTACTTTAGATATATTTGGTATGCTATAAAATGATGCTAGTAGTGACCAAAGACTCCATGTAAAAAAACACTGTTACTTATTTTAGAGTCAACTTCAATGCAGGATTTATCAGGGCAACCAACATATTGGGAGCAAGAGAGTTGGAAGGATTTTAAAACCTAGTGAACTGATATGGTTCAATCATGGATCTATCTTGAAGTGTGATATGAAGAGGATCATAAGTAATTAGATTGGTATGCATGGTATAATATGGAATACACTCCATCTCATAACTATAGACATCAACCAAAGGAGAAGTAATATCAAATAAATCATATGGAGGGAAAACTATGTCAATTAAGTTAATGATGTAGTAAGATGTAGATATCTCAATGATGTAATAAGATGTAGATATCTCATAGGAGTACTAAAGAGAATAATGATCAAAAAGACTTCCACATCCTTAACATAGGCATAACCAAATAAGTGTGTTTTATCAAGGGAATAACCATCATCATAGTATATATTATTAAGATGAATATTAAGGGATTCAACCACTATGTCACTAGAGGATGAATGGTAATAAGGATTTATAGGAATGACCATAGAAGTGGGAAAATCTTCAATTGGTTTATAGTGGGAATGAGTTCATTAAGAAGGATATAATTGAGCTTAGAAATTAAAGGGGAAGTATGAATATTTTATCTTTAGGTTGATCTTATCAAGGTTATCATCATTATAATCGAAGAGGTTAGGTGTAATATTTTCCACAATATCTACATATCAACTCTAATATCAATTAGAATTGATGGTATAGTTAAAGTGTTGGTATTATTGAAAATGAATTCCATGCAAGGGTTTAAGGGTACATAGTTTAAATGCACCATGTTCTTGGAAATGTTTGAAATACCAAGGATTAGTGTCACCTTGAATCTTATTTATGGCACCCTTATGAGGAAATTTGAGACACTAACATATAGAGGAGGTCACTATCATCATGTAATGAATTCAAGGATGGCCAAGAAATATGTTATATGATAAAGTAAAGTTAAAATCATAACCTTAATTATAAGTATGATAGGTGGGACTATGATAGGGAGATAAACACATCCTAGGGGAGGAATTTTCATTTTTCCGTATCTTTGGCATGTGATTTGGGTAGACTTAAGGTTACGTTTATAATATCCAAGAGTTTTGCTGAATTTGAGAGAGCATACACATGTTCCATACCCTTTGTATATCAATGCATGTTTGACATGAATGTCACTATTTTAGATACTAATGAAAAAGGGATGACGATCTACATGAATTAATATTTCATTAGGGATCATATAGTTGTTGAGAAACATTAGTGAGATTTAATAATCTACAGTGTCATCAACCTTGATGAATATTTATTCACATTTTCTTAAAATATTATTTACAGACCAAAAAAAGGTGGTTTATTGCCCCAAGGTGGTGGTCAAGGAATTTTTATGTCAAATAAAAGTTACACCAATCTATTTCTATGAAGTGAAGTAGTTTTCATGAGCTCAAGGAATGGAATTTGAGAGGCAAACCTATAAATTTATTCTATAGGGTCTCATTCATCAAATTTTATGATACTTGGGCTTGACTACAAATGAGGCATGGAATTATGAAACAAATTGATTGAGTAAAATGTTAATCTTGATTGAAAATGAGTAAAATTTAAGTTTTTAGTCTAACAAATGTCGATACAATTGAGATACATTAAGCCAATAGTATTGAGCTAGATGATGTTATTGGTTACATAGAAACATCATAATTATCTATAACATATCACCAAGGTAGGTACAATAGCATCAAAATGAAGAGTAGTAATAGACTGTATTAGCTAGGATAGTACAATATACATAAAATTAGTAAAGGAAATATAATATATATGGTTGTTCAATATAGTTAGTTATGAAGTATGGATGAAATATTATACTAGGTTGTCTAGTATATTTAGAACAAGGATTTATTTATAAAAAATTCACTAGGCTAGAAGATGTAGTTGTGAATACAGTGAATAATACCATGTTGGATGATACAAATTTAAATGATGAAAAATGTATCAGGTTGGCTAGTGTAATTGGGATAATTAAAATGATGGAGGTTTTAATTTACCTAGGCTAAATATTTATGAAGTTATGTAGAGGGTTATATTGAATTGTTATATACTTAGGAAAAGGCATACAGGTTTGGTGATGATATGGATCAATATAGAAGACTAATTTATCTAATTTTTTTATACTGGCCAAGTTTTCCTCATCATTAGAGGAATGTGGGTTAAGTATGGTTTCAACAACATGAGGATTGGTTTAATTTTTTTTGTTGGTTTTTATTATGGTTTGGAAGTGGATTTTAGTATATAGTAAGGTGATAATTATCTTTGTGAAGTAATTCACATTTAATTTGGATTCATGACATATTTATATCTTATAATAAGTTTACTATCATTATTAGATAATAGTTTCATGATCAAAGTTTGAACCAAGTTTGAATTAAAAATCAAGGTGGTTGATTTTTTTACATGTCTCATGGGAGTTCCCCCAACTTGTGTGGGACCAATTTTTTTTTGGAGGTCATACCAATGTGCAATCTTGGGAAGTATAAAACTCTCTAAATGAGGGTTTAAGAATATATTTCCTAATCTCAACAATATAAAGTGGCTAGTGAATTTCACAAATATTAACTTTTGTATAATAAGGAGGAAGAAAGGGGATTCCTTTGATATGTTTGCTAAATGTCACTTTATTGGAGATTTTGGGTAGAATAACATGAATAGTTCTCCTATACTCATGTTTCTACATCACCATTAGTGGTAACATTTTGTTTAGACTTCATAAGCACAGAAATTATCTTATGATAAATTATTTTCTTTTATATTGATTAAGGGATTCTTCCAATGATTTTATAGAGAGGGTGTTGACTCTAATTAATGTTTGGGATGAAGGGCATTGGTAAACAAATAGAATAGATTGTCTTCTAACATGTTATGATTGGATTTGTTTAATAAGGCTTTCCAAAGCTTGACGAAGGCTTGATAAGTCTCATAATCATATTTATTACTATTAATGAAGTGGGATAAGTTATTTTAAGGTAAATAATGAGATTTAAATTCATTAATTAGTGCATTAACTAAGTCCTCTAATCTAAATATAGATTTAGACTCAAGTTGGTTGTATTGATCTAAAGCATCATCAAAAAATGTTTTGGTTGGTATCTCGATAGCCATAAAGGTGTTTAGATTATTCTAATATTTATAGAGGTTAACAAAGAATTTCCAGTACAATACATGATCAATAGATATGCTATGGATGATCGAAGTCTTAATACCACCTATTTCTATGTTTATAATTTTAGGAGCCAATGGTTCATTTTGAAGATGCTTAATGAATTTATTGTGAAGTTGAGATTACATAATGATATTAACATGAAAATATATAATGAGGGTTGGGGTACAATTTGGATATTTCATTACCCATTTAAGTTATTAAGGTCTTTTTTTTAATACCAAATGTTAGTTTTACATTTGCATCATCTATAAATTATTATTATCTTGAAAGGTATCCATTTATCTCATGGATTGTAACATGAATTTTTGAGAATCATGAGCATTTTGGTTAGAGGTAGAAGATTGATTATATATTTTATTTATATTAGATGTAGTGGTAACATTGGTGTTAACCTAGGTACTTTGAGTATAGCAACTAAATAAGGGGCCCACTATGTTCATAGTGACACTGGGCATGGTGGATGGGGAAGGGATTGATGAAGTCACATATTGACTTGCCCCAATTCATATATAGAAATAAGAGTAGGGGAGGTAATAAATTCCACATATCAAGGAATCATGAGGTGATAGATCACCATAGGGTCCTTTTCCCATGTCTAAAATATGTTCATGAAAATACGATCATTTTGTCAATATACTTGAGATAAAATTCATTCTCCATATCTATAGTGTGATGACATGGATAATATTGTATAGAGGTATTATGATTTTTATGTGGCTCATAAATTTTAGATCTAGTTGGAGTCACATTATAATTTCTTGAATTTTTGTCTCCAATTATGGCAAAGTTATAAGGCATATGAGTTTTAAGGAATTTACATGAATTTTTAGTTTCATGTAATATTGTTGGTTTTTATGTTCAGAGTGATTAAATATTTAAACCATGGTGGAAGAGAAAATATTAACTCTAATGGGTGTTTGATGTAATTAATTATTAAGGAATACAAAAATCAGATTGTACTAGCCTAAATAGTAAAATTGGTAATTAGAACTAGGAAAATCAAAATTTATTGGGTTGGATGATATAGTATGATGATAGAAAGGAATTTTATTGGGTTAGAAAGTATATTTGGAATAAGGATGATAAAATTAGACTATATCAGATGAGGCAACCTAGTCATGGAGATACATAAAATTATATAAGGGAGGCTAATGTAATTTACAAATACAATGTATTATATCAATCTATTTGATGTAGTTTAAAAGCACACACAACTATAATGGGATATCCTATGAAATTTATAAACATAATGCACAATGGTATTAGTCTAGTTGATATAGTTTGTAAGATAGGAAAACTTAAACTTAGCTAACTATTTTGTAAAAATCAAGATAGGAAGGTATACTAAAAAGGATTTCATTGATTTGTAATCTCTCAAATATATTGATCTCCATTGTAAAATAATATAAAGACACTATGAAGGATTCCATATTTCTTGTAACCACACTACCACATCGCTAAGGTACATTAAAAGCAACATCTTAGGGCTAAGTGCTTATTGGTGCACTACAATATTAAATAGATGGATGACTTTTTATAGCTAAAAAATAGAATCCTTGGGCATTTCCAATATATCATGTGGTACTCAAAAAATAAATTCCATGTATAGTATTTTCTAATGGCTTCATTATTATGGTATTATCCATCACCCATGATGAACTTAAAACTAAAAACTAATTGGCCCAAAATGATATCTCCTATGTAGTTTCAAAACTACTAGAATACATTTTTTAGGGAAAACCAAACATTGTAAAATTACATATCAGAAATGATATATGATGAAATCTAAATTTTTAACATGTAGTGAATTTAAACAGGTAAATGAAGAGGATATTTATCCAACTAATACAATAAAATTTGATAAAATTGAAATTAAATAAATAAAACTATATCATGTTGGATGATACAATTTCAAAAAAACATATAAATGTAATTTGATGGTTGATATAGTCTATACAAATACAGAATGGTACCTTGTTGGTTTATACAATTCATAGACGTGCAAAATATTTTATTGTGTTGGCCTATATATTTAATCAAATGGTTTCAAATATTTTTTTAAGAATATATAAAGATAAACATGAAACTAATCCAACCAAAGGTGGATGAGATTCACATCAATTTCACCATAATGTATGTGTGGGTTATGATGACTTACAACTATCTTCTTTCTCTTAATAAAATAGGACTCAAATAACTTCATTCAGATAGAGCCTATGGTACTTAAACTATTTGGTAAGGAATGATGAATTTTGTATATATATTAGAGGGTAGGCTATAACAAAAATTTCAATAGGAATTTTTCCCAAATCCTAAGCTTATGACACAAGAATGTATTTCTCACTAGACCTCAAGAAAGCTAAATTGTTGTAAATAGGTATAAACTATGCTATTATAGGTTAAAATTATTTTAAATGGGAAAGGTTCAATGGTTAATAAAATGTAAGTATATACAACCTAAAGTGATTTATTCCAAGTTTAAGAAATCCTTTGTCTACACTAGATTATTCGATATAGATAAAACATAAACAAGGATACACATACATTCATCCACAAATATAAAAAAAATACATAATATACTGGTAAAATAAATCAAAGAGTGCAGGGATAAAAATACTTACCTTGTGGTGAACCTATTTCTATTTTAATCTCCCCTTTGGTTCAATTGGAGATTCACAAAAGATGTTGTAGGTTAAATACATAAAATGGTTGGATAAAGACTTATATATCCTTATTTGTGAATTCCCAATAAATCCTCCTATTTAACTTCAATGACACCACAAGACAAGGCTTAACAAGATAATGTTTAAGACACTAACTCTCCCAAATAGAACTTATATAAGAATTTCAAGTGAAATAAGAGTGAACAAATGATATGTGATATGATATGAATGAAATATAATCCCTATATATAAGGTTCAAAAACCTAAAACCAACATTAGAATCTATGTATATGGTATCAACCTAGATAATATAGTTGAAATACGTTGAATGACACTTAATGGTATTCATTAGGTTGATACATTACAAATATCAAAGGATAATATCATAACTATGTTGGTCTTATCAATACAATACATGAAGAATAAAGGAAAAAATAAATGGTATCAAGTTGGTAAATACCCTAGGATGTAAGGAAGCTAGAAAATTTTGACAAGAGGAAAACAAAAGAGATAGGCATATATACACTTAGATGAGGAGTCAAACTGATAGTGGTAATGGTATAATTAGGATAGAATAGAAACATCTATTTAAAAACACCATGAAAATTTCTCACACCATTCCTAGTGAGCCCTTTATGGTGTACACTCATGGAGATTAATATATCAACAATATGATATCACCCAAATTTACACCCTTGGAAGATTGTTCTAGCCTTTTAGATTTGGGGTAATATGGAGATAATTATAGGCTATGGGTGGGCTAAAGTTAGATTGAATCTCTAGTTTATATGGTTTGATCCCCTTGGTGTATCACTTAGGCTCATTCATTAATATATTAACTTGTTAATAAAATGGATAGAAATTTACTTTAATGGAGGTGAAGCACCAAAACATTTTACCACTACCAACTAGATATAGGTGCACATCAACCATAAGACTAACCTAAACACTCACCACTCCTAATCTTCCTCTCTACATCAACACTTCAATATATAGGTTGTGATAGATTTTTTGGTTAGGAGGACTAATAAAGAGGTCATTTAATGATACTAATGAGTAGATAACTCTTTCAACCTTCACACTTCACTTGAACACTCCACATGACTTGAAAAGAAGCTTTCAAACTACATATGAATTTTAGAATAGGACAACATGCTAAGGAAGACTAAACAAAACACTTATCAAGACAAAATAGACATGTACCCATACTAAATATAGTTAAAGGAAGAGGGAAAACTAGTAGTTCCTCATTGATAAAATCCATACAAATGGGCAAGGATTCACATACCTAAGTGAAGGATGAATAAAAATCCCATGAAAGTTGAAATTATATAGAAATAAGAGTAAAAGAGACAGAGGCATAGAGATGAGCCATTGAAAAGTGTCAAGAAGAGTTATAATCAATAATGGAGTTATGAAATAGTCTCATAAGATCTCCAAGGACATGTTTCACCTCTTTGATGATGATTCATATCCGAAATGGTGTAAGAGTTTGTCTAATTACATGACACCTTTGTCTTATTATTCAAAGTACCCTCTTCTTAGATTTGAAAGTGAAAATTGGAACTATTCATCATAAAGTCATGTTGAAATGATATATTCCCTTATTCTTGACACTTTTCATTAGTTTTACAACCTCTTATACTGATATTGCAATGATGATTACACCTCTTAGGTGCCTTGAAGCATATTTGTCTTATTATATCTCTCCTTGATCAAGAGCCTCAAAATTGAATTCATATTTATGAATGTAATCCATCTTCATGGAAGGTCTCTCTCAGTCATAATAGACTTGAATCAAATCCTTTAGAATTCTTTAGCACTCTCTAAGACCTCATTTTGCACCTTAAGCTCTCACTTGCATTCAATTCCTTGTAGCCCTAAAAAAATGCAAAGATCATTATGTAGGAAAATTTTACAAATGATATTGGATACATAAACATGTATTTGAATAACTAGTATGCTAATACAACTCCATGAAAAATTTCACGATCAAACATTGAGTGAAAGTACACATATTAACCTATTCTCTCTCTCTAATTAGGCCTTTAGGCCTAGAACCAATTTTTTGTCTCAAATAAACTCCAAAAAATTTTAAAATTGTCATAAGTGTTTGATTCACTTTACATACCCCATGACCATGCTCCATGAAAAAATTGGACTTTTGAGACCCTGTATGGTTGTGTGAACCATGAAATGGCTAAAACCCTAGCCTAGGTGCTTTTACATGCATGAGAGGTGACTGAAGTGATTTGACAAGAATTTTTTAGGTTATTAATATTATAAATGGTTTATTGAGTCCTAAAACATCATCTTACAACTCAACCTAATGACAATATGCTCTCCATTTGTACTCCATAGGCTTGAGATTGGCTTGTTGGTTAGTAAAATGGTCCATTTCTCACCTTTTGACCCCATTTGATGACTTGGCTGGATCATATACATTATTAAGAGGATTGAAAAGGTTATTATAATATTTTTTAACCTATTATAAGACATGATAATCATATGTTCTTGATTTGAAGGCTAACCCTTACCTTGCACCCTCACAAACAAGCCCACAACCATGTTTTTAAGATAACTCTATACAATTTTACTTCCCCATGTACCAACCAATGACATGTTCAGGTGAAAATGAGACTTATTAAGGTAAAAATAGACATTTAAAGGTTAAATCAACCAATTATAATGCATTTAAAGGCAACTATCTCTCATTGGGTCACTAGAGAGCTTGTTGATAACTTATGAGTGCCTTGCACTCTTAAGGATTGTTCATAGAACTCAGGCCTTAGATGAACACAAAAATTAAATGAATCATTTATTCACAAGGGTTACGTATTTTTCCTAATATCTTAGGTCACCATGTATCCTTTCATTAAATATGTGATCATCTCAAAATTCCTCTTGAGTTGGTAGACTGTGTGCATGAGATAGAGAGGTAGGTTTTAGGCATGATCAGTTATCTTGAAGTTAGGTATTACTTATAAAAATATTAGTGATGATTTTATAATCCATATTGACATATTTAATTATTATTAATTCAATTCTTATTATTTAAACCTTCTTTGGCTTTCATTAGTTCATACCTAGGGTTTATAGCACATCATGCACTTTTGACCCTAACCACTTGTATTAGCCCTTTTCTCAATGTTTAATTGGTTAAAACCCTCAAATAATGTTTATTTAAATTATATATCACCTCCTTAGATAATTTAGGTCTCTATATTACCTTCAAAATACACACTCTCATAAGAAATTCACACACATTCCTATGTGTGTACGCTTGGGCATATTTGGTCTAATCAAATCTCTTACCCCTTTAATTGCCAAAAATCACCTTGATAATCCTTGGAAAGTGTTGGTAAATATGTTAATGTTCCTAATAAACTTCATACAGACCTATTGAACATTAGTTTCACTTTCATACATGTGCCTTTTATATAATATATTAACACAGGCCTATAGGTGGTGAATTGAGTATCCTAAGTATTAGGCCTCAAAATTGGAATTCTTTGAATAGATTATGACTTTATTATACTTTACACACATATTCTCAAACCATCCTTATGAAGCTCTCTCTTCATTCATTCCAAGGCCTCATTTATCATGCAAGGTATGTTTTTCTTGATTGAGAATGTAGACCTACAAGTTTGTAGATCTGTAGGTCTGCATTTACTCCCATCTAGATCACTTAACATGTTTCGTAGACATGTTAAAAAAGAGATGAATCTCCATCATGTTAAATAACCTCCCTAATTCCTTTTATGTTTTTAAACTATTCTATTTAACTTTTTCCAATCACCACACATGTGCCTTTTCAATCTAACCATGCCTCTTTCACAGGCCTAAAGGTTAGGCTTATATAGACTGGTTGGCTGCAAGTATGAAAGTATACATCTTCCCATCAGTAATATAGGTGCCTTTGGATTTTACCAATATGCTAATGAGTTTATTCTTATTCTTTTTGATCTCCAACAATCCTCCTTTACATGTGTTTATCTCTTCTTGTGACTACTTTTTCAAAGTAGCATAAGGGACTATTCACTTTCCTTACTATCAAATAATCCCTAAATTTCCTCTATAATCTCATCAATGTTGATGGACACCTTAATACCCCTTGAATACCTCAATAATATCACTATGACCTTCTCATGTTGGCCAACTATGATTTTAAGGCACTTAGGCTTATTTTACTTGTTAATAGCCATTAGAATGTCCCTGAGACCTCCTTAACACTATACAACTAGGTTGATGAGAATGTTTTAGGGTTTTGAATCCATGTTATGGTATTGTTTATATCAAATAAGCTAATTGTATCCCTCTTCAATGACCATATCACCTTTCTCTCATACACACCTAATGTTTGTCTTGCATTCCAGACCTATAGAAGAAATTTTAGGAGTAAATTAATCAATTTTTGGACTTGAGGGGGTGTTAAAAAACCCACAACACCTTCCTCCATGATATTGAACTATTCAACATGCTCAGAACACTATCTTTCTAGTTAAAATCTGTATAAAACATAGTATTTCACATGTTTGTACAGGTGACCATATAATCAAATTTTGTGCAAAGGCCCCTCATGAAATATAGAACATGATATAGAGGTTTCCATGGTAAATTAGATGCATTTGGATCCATTTCATTCACTTTTTCTCTCATCATGTTGATATTAGGGTTTAAGAAGGGTTTTAAGTGACTGAGGTTCTTAACTTTTATTCATATAGGTTAGCCCTTATAGCTAAGAACCAATGTCACTGAAAATAAGTAAAATCACCTCCCTAACATCCCTAAAGAGTATTTTCCCCTATGCACCTTGTCCATACATTTGTGATCAATTTAAGTTCACCCTCACTAGTCTAACAAGGAGTCGATAGAGGTTTTGTTGCAAATTTTAGAATCTCAAGACCTGTGCAATATTTTTATCCATGGATATGGACTGGTGAAGGTGAAGGGACACCCATAAACCATTTTTACCTATAAATAGATCTCCCAATTCTATACAAGTGCCTATAACTACCTTTAAAGGAGTGATTCTCTCAATTTGGACATTTAACCTATAAAATTGATGTAATCTAACATTCCTAATATGTATTCAAGTTAGATAATTACATCAAAAGATTTGACAAGTGTATTCTACAAATATTTTATCTTTATTGGATTTTTCATGTGTTGAACTTGACTATATGCACTTTTACCTTGTATGAAACTTTACATTAAACTTCACAAAAGAACCTTAAATTCTCCAAACAAATGTAAAATATTCATATAAGGTGGATAAATCATGATATGACTTGGAGGGATTATTTTAAACAATTGATAAATTTAGGATCCACCTCTTTATGTTCACTTTATGACTAGGCTAACAGAATATAAATACAAACCATTGCCCTAATCTTGTCAAAATAACCTTAAATTTTGCTAATAAGACCTTAAAAAGATAATTTTAAGACCTCAAAAGGCATAGAGGGGATATGAACAAGGTTATAAAACATGACAAGTCAAGTTTTTGATGAATCTGGTCTATGGAAGCTAAAATTTGGCTAACATTTTTGGTGACCTCGTGGGAATGCATGCTTGAGTATGCATTTAGATTAGTGGATTAGTAGATTCATTGGGATATGGATTCATGACTAAAAAATAAGACTTGACAAAAATCTTGAAACCAAATGAACTAGATAAATATAAAATAAAACACCACACCACACATGTGCTGTAAGACACTTGGAGGAAGGAAAAACACAAAGCAAACAAGACATACACTTGTGTATGGAGCACTTAGGGAATGCAAATACCTACTTTAATATGTAAAAAGTTATAAAACTAGCCTCAATAGCATGGCTTCAAGTGTATCCCATTTACTAGGATACTCAATTCTTCTCCATTGAGTCTTGCAAGCTAAAAGGCATTGTGTTCTTTGAAAGTAATGATAACATAAGGTCCACTCCATAATGCATTAGACATAGTGTGCTTATTAGGATTATCTCTATTAGCATCCCACTTTAAACAAGATTTCATTCTTGATACATTCTTAAGATAGATCTCTTATCAAAGTTTCTTTCCACTTATGGTCAGTAACATTCCATGGTGTGCATAACATGTTTCCTTGATTCCTCCAAGGCCATTAGTTATGCCCATCTTATCTCCATAGGATCATTATCCACTATCTCAATCTGATGTGACAACTCTAGAACTATTAACTCAAGTGAAATGGGTAGCTTAGCTTTTCTTCCATAGATAAACATATAAGGTGGGTTACTAAAGGAAATTTTTGGAGTGATCCTATCAGCCCATAGGGATATATTCAACCTAGTGTGCCAAGTCATTTGATTATATTCTATTGTCCTCTTTATAATTCTAATCAAGCTCTTATTAGTGGACTCATATTTCCCATTGCCTTGGGGATAGTAATTAGAATAATTACTCAAGTAGATGCCATATTGGAGAGCCCTTTACATTATTCTTATACCACTGAAAGACATGGCATTATCATAAATTATTATTGTAGGCACCCCAAAAATTGTCACTAGGATCTCTTTATTAAGAATGGGATATACTAAGAGGGGGGTAAATCAGTATATCATATATCTTATAAAATTTCCCTTTAATCAAATTCAACTTAACCATTCATTCAAGATATGCAATAAAATTGAAATAATAAACACCACACAAGATAGAGAGAGACACCAAATATAACATGGAAACCCAATGTGGGAAAAACCATAGAGAACAATCTTAATTATATGAATGAGCACTAACTCAAACAATATTCACAAGCACCAACTTGTAGGAGCACCAACCCCTTTGCTAATCGCCAACACAACAACTATTCGTGAGCACCAACCCATAGGAGCACCATCTTTGTTGAGCACCAACACAACAACAATTCATGAGCACCAACCCATAAGAGTGGCAACCCCTTTGCTGAGCACTAACATAGAAATAATTCATGAGCACCAACCCATAAGAGCACTAACCCCTTTGTATATATCACACAACTATCTCTCAATGTTGTTATCTCAACAAATGATAATTCATTAAAATATCTCTTTCCTCTCTCACCTTTGCTCTTCTAAGCTAGATATAACAAATACAAATCATACTCATATCTCTCATTACTCTTCTAAACTATATATTATAATATCAAATCAAACTATCTCTCTCACATTAAAAATGGCTTCTTAAGCCTTTATTTATAGCTTTCCAAATGACCTTTGGCCTTTCCCCTTTGTGACCTTTCAATCCTCATGAAAAATGGCACCAAACTTGCATGACCCTTCACATCCTTGCATTTGAAAAGTCATGTGGTGACCCTTCATAAGCAAAAGTGTCCTTCACTCTTTTGTCTTTACCTTGGTGACTTTTCATATTCCTCAAAGTGTCCCTTCATGAGAAATTGCACTCTTCCTCTTTTGTCTTCACTTGGTGACTCTTGGAATTCCCTAAGATGACTCTTCATGGGAAAATATGTCCCATTCTTCTTTTGTCTTTACTTTGTGACTCTTTGACTTCTCCATGGGCTCTTATTTTATCTTATATGCAACCAAAAATATATTCATTAAAATTTAAAAACTATTAACACACATTAGACAAGATATAACTATTATAAACATCATTAAATGCAATGGGGCCTTTATCACCAATAATGTTAGACCTTTGACATCAATGACAATATTTATAACAATCTCCCCCTTTGTCATTAATGGCAACCTCAATCCTAAAACTGCCACATCTTGAATCTTGCACATACTATCATCTCAAAAACCTAAAGTAACTCCCCCTTACTGTAGCACCTATACCTATTCCCTATACCTATTTTTGCACCTGTACCTTTTCTTCTCCCCCTTTGACATCAATGGCAAAGGTCCTACCTGGAGCTAATACTTAGCTCCCCCTCAACTAATGTTGAACCTCAATGGTAGGAAGTAAAATTACTCCTAACTCCTCTCACAGATCCTTGAATATGTCCTTTGATCATGCCTTTGAGAAGATAACTGATAATACATATAAATTATTCCCTGTCCTTTGATCATTTGCAATCAACTCATTTGAATCTTTTCTTGTAATCTCACAACCTTCTAAGTGAAACTTTAATTTGTATCCATGATCACATATTTGACTTACACTCAATAGATTATGCTTAAGACCTTTTACATATAAAACATTCTTAGTCTTGGTTCTACCATTATCTAAACTCAAAGTACCTTTTCTAACTATCCTGGTAGTGGTTTTATCTCCAAATTTCACTATGACACCATTGATATTATTTAGAGTTATGAAATCAATCTTATCTCTTGTCATATGCCTTAAACATCTGCTATCAACTAACCATTGCTGATCTTCATTTCTTACATGCAAAGCTGTCTGCACCAACATAGAATCTTTGAGTTGTTTATTCTGCCATGAACATGTCTAAACCTTCTTCTTAATGAATAGAGATTTGAAAATCTGATCCTTCTTGATTGAATAAAACATGCTTCTATAGTACCAAGCTATGTGTTTAAAGTTATTACACTTGTAACATATTATGGCCTCTTCATCAAATCTTGATAGAGGAACAAAAGAGTTGTAGCTTCTGCTTGACTCTATATGATTTTCCTTCTTATTTTTGAAATTGTTATCTCTTTTCTGACATTATAATTTCTTGTGACCATATCCATTACAATAAAAATAGTAACCATAAAAATAAGACTTGTTTATATATCTCTAACCTGATTGCCTTTTATAGTTTTGTCCCCTCTAGCCTTCTTTATTTGAAAGTCCTCTATATGCTTCACTTCTTCCCTTATTTCCTCTTTTTTAAGAGCTTAAACATAGCTCTTTTTCTTTTCAAATCTGATGACTATCTTATCTAAATATGCCTTTTGGCTCTCTAATATCTTATTTAGCATGTTAGTGCTATCCTCAAATTTTGAATCACTAACTACTTTATCATTGACTGCTTTCTCAGTATGTTCTTTTAAAGAAGCAATTTCAATAACATACCTTTCACATTCTTTTCTTACTTTTTGAAATTATGTTGTTAGACCTTATTCATTCTTCTTGGCTTCTTCCAAGTGTTTTATATATCATCAATTATTTCCTTTTACTCCTTTTCATTTTTCTTGATCTGGTGCATCAATCTTTGATTCTTCTTCTCAATAGCTTCTAACTCTTCTAAGGCACAAACGATTTCTCCTTCCATATTCACTTTAGCTTCATCATCTTCTTCTTCTTGATCATCTGTAATTTTTTTCGTAGAGGCATCTTCATGTATGTCCATGAATAAAATCTCTTCTTCTTCTGAATCATTGATTCCACTATCTTCAACTGAGCTAGGATCTTTAGAATATAGGCTCTTCTTCTCAAATCCCTTCTTGAATTTACCTTTGAAATTCTTCTTGTATGTAGACTTTTCTTCTTCTTCATCATTACCCTTATTTGGGCATTTAGCTAAAAAATGTCCAATATTTCCACAATTAAAACATTTAAAAGGTAATTTTCCTTGATATTTACTTGTTCCCCTTTTCAGCTTGCAAATCAAAAGAGCTCCATTGTCATCTTCATCATCACTGGAACTATCACTTGATTCTTGAATCTTAGATTTCTCTTTCTTTGATGTCTTGAAAGCCACTTCTCTCTTTGAGAGTTTATCTTGTCCATTCCACATCTCATATGTCGTGAGTATACCATGAAGCTCATCCATCTTTAGCTTGGCTAAATTCTTCATCTCCTCGATTGCCAAAACCTTTGTATCATATCTCATTGGTAGAGATCTCAAAACATTTTTTACCACCATTGAATCTTCCAACATTTCTCTAAGACCTTGAATCTAATTTCTATTTGATCAACTCATAAAAGATAACTTGTTATATCTTGTTCTTCTTCCATCTTCAAACTTTCAAACTATCTTCTAAAATTCTAAAGCTTAGCTTGCTAAACCTTTCCATCACCTTTGTAAATATTCTCAATTTTTACCCAAGTTTCATGAGAAAATTTAAATTTCATAACTTTAACAAATTTAGATTCACATGAACCACATAAAATAGCATTTAAAGGTTTAGCATTTCATTCACTTTCCTTCTTTTCTATTGGAGTGATTACAAGTGTTTGTGGCTCTTCATATTCCTCCACCACTACTTGCCATATGTCAAATCCAAGGGCCATAAAATAAGTCCTCATTCTTATGCTCCAAAAAGCATAATTAATCCCATCAAACAAAGCTGCCTTATTTGTATAAAATACTTCATGTGATCCAGCCATCATGCTTTCCCAATCTACCTTCAAGCTGTAAAACTTTTTTTAAAAGGAACCTGCTCTGATACTAATTGTTAAGTATGGGATATACTGAGGGGGGGTGAATAAGTATATCATATATCTTATAAACTTTCCCTTTAATCAAATTCAACTTAATCATTCATTCAAGATATGCAATAAAAATGAAATAATAAACACCACACAAGATAGAGAGAGACACTAGATATAATGTGGAAACCCAATGCGATAAAAACCATGGAGAATAATCTCAAGTATATGAATGAGCACCAACTCAAAAAATATTCAAAAGAACCAACTTGTAGGGTCTCCAAACCCTTTGTTGAGCACCAACATAGCAACTATTCATGAGCACCAACCCACAGGAGCACCAACCCCTTTGTTGAGCACCAACACAACAACTATTCATGAGCACCAACCCCTTTAATGAGCACCAACATAGAAAAAATTCATGAGCACCAACCCACAGGAGCACTAACCCCTTTGCTGAGCACCAACATAGTAAAAATTTGTGAGAATCAACCAGCAAGAGCACCAACCCCTTTGTTGAACACCAACACAACAACAATTCATGAGCACCAACCCACAAGAGCACCAACCCCTTTGTGTATACCACACAACTATCTCTCAATGTTGCAATCTCAATAAATGATATTTCATTACAATATCTCTTTCCTCTCTCACCTTTGCTCTTCTAAGCTAGATATAAGAAATAAAAATCATAATCATCTCTCTTATTGCTCTTCTAAGCTAGCTATTACAAAATCAAATAAAACTATCTCTCACACATTACAAATGGTTTCTCAGGCCTCTATTTATGGCTTTCCAAATGACCTTTGGCTTTCCCCCTTTGTGACCCTTCAATCCTCATGGAAAATGGTACCAAATTTTCATGACCCTTCACATCCTTGCATTTGAAAAGTCATGTGGTGACCCTTCATAAGCAAAAGCGTCCTTCCCTCTTTTGTATTTACCTTGGTGAATTTTCATATTCCTCAAAGTGTCCCTTCATGAGAAATTACGCCCTTCCTCTTTTGTCTTCACTTGGTGACTCTTGGAATTCCCCAAGATGACTCTTCATGAGAAAATGCATCCCATTCTTATTTTATCTTTACCCCATGACTCTTTGACTTCTCCATGGGCCCTTTTTTTTTGTCTTATATGCAACCAAAAATATATTCATTAATATTAAATAAATATTAACACACATTAGCCAAGATATAACTATTATAAACATCATTAAATGCAATGGGGCCTTTATCACCAATAATGCTACATCTTTGACAACAATGACAATATTTCCATTTCCAACACTCTTAGAAGTCAAGAACTAAAATTTCATTAGCCTCATTAAGGGACACTAGGGATACCCACATTTTGAAATAGTTAGTAGCTGAAAGGACCCATTTATGACCTGTATTAGATGGAGGATTGATCATCCCAATGAAATCAAGTCCCCACTACATGAATGGTTGTTCAACCTAAATAGGGTGAAGAGGAATGGCTGAAAGTATTTGTTTTACTATAAAAATTTCACACTTTTGACACATTCCAACCCTAACATATGCATCTTTGAATAGGCTAGGATAATAGTAACCAACCCTCATTAGTTTTGTAGTTGTAGTTTTAGGTGAAAAATGACCTCTAGTTGGTCCATCATGAAAGTGTTGTAGAAGCTTATGAACCTAATCTATTTACACACATATTATAGTAATTCCATTTAGGTATTTCCTAAAAATAACCCCATCTATAAGGACATAAGATATTTTTTACAATTGAAAGTATCTCCTTCTTGCTTGATCTATACCTATAGGACACATCTTTTTTAAGGAACCTCACCATTTTTTGTGTCCAACATGGAGAAGATGAAGTTTTATTTCTATTAAGACCATCTTGTAATTCCAAAACCATTTCTTCTTATTCCTTTAGGTATGATGCTAGGTGTTCGCACATCTCTCTTAATATTAATAGCTTAGTGTCCTTGATCTCAACATCATATTCCATCACCTTAGTTATCCATCCAACTATTTTCTCATTCAAGTATTTATTTAAGAGGAAGTCGCTTATGATTCAATTATTTACCATGACATCTATTTTGTTTTTGGACAACATATGCCTAAATTTATTGAGACTTATTATGATTTCCAATTCTTGTTTCTCAACTTAGGTGTACCACTCTTCATAGCCTTCTAGTCCTTGACTAATTAAAGATATAGGATATTCAATTCCTTCATTATTTGTTTACATTAATATATAAGATATGGTGTAAATGTTTTCAAAATCATACATTATAAATTCCTTGTAAAAATTAGGATTAATTAGTATAGGTGCTTGACCAATAAACTTATTTCATGGCTTCAAAACTGACCTTCTATTCTTTGGTCCAAAAAATTATTGATGCTTATTTAACATGGATTTTATAAGTCTTACAAGAGTGTAAAATCCAATTATTAATCTCTTAATTAAATTTATATTCTCAATAAAACTTTTCAAGGATTTCTTATGTTTGGGCAATGACAACACTAGTATGGCACTCACCCTATTAGGGTCTATAGCAATCCCATCTTTAGAAATAATATAACCAAGTAATTTAACTTAATTAATAATAAAAACACAATTATTAGGATTGAGTTAAATCCCATATTTATTTCACCTTTAAAATATTATCTTTAGATGATTCAAGTGGTCACTAGCATCTTTAGAGAAAATGGTTATATCATCAATGTATACTAGTACCATATCATTGATCAAAACTTGGAAATCCATTTCCATGTCACTTTATAATGTGTCACCTAAAATGGATAACCTAAATTTCATTATATTTTAGTCATATTTACCCCATTTTGTAGTGAATTTTATCTTATAGTGGTCTTCTTCTTTCACCAACACTTGGTTATATCCTGAATAGCCACCCAAACGTGAGAAACATTGAGAACCTGCCACTACTTTAAGGATTTGATCCATTGAAGGTAGAGGATAGTGATCCTTCAATGAGACCATATTAAATTATTTAAAATCCATGCATAACCTAAATTTACCACTCTTCTTTCTCACAAGAACTAGGTTGGCAACCCATGAAGAGTGTTTGATAGGAAAGATAATTCTTGACTCTATCAACTTTGTGAGTTCTTTCCTCATGATCACCTCCACTTTAGGATTGATGGGAATTTTCCTTTTTCTTATAGTCTTATTATTGGGATCAATTTATATAGTGTATTGGGCCAATTATGGATTAAACCCCTTGAGGTCACTATACTCCTAAGCAAAGACATGAAAAAACTATCTACATAACTTAATGAATGAAACCTTCTCTTATGGAGTACATACCTTACCAAGATTGAGGATTTTACCACATTGTAAAGATGTTCCACTTTGTATACATGATTATTTTTTCTCTCATAATTTGGTCACTTTCATTAAATATACCTTCAAGAATAACCAACCCTTTAGGAAGTTTGTTAGACCTCAATTTCACAATTTGGTCTCCATATTGGTGTTGGAACATGGCCTGGTGTTTGGAAGAGAAATTAAGTTTATGTTTGAGAAAACATGTTCTTTATTTATCACTTTCAAACACCTACCATTTTACATCATTTTTTTGTATTGAAGGCCTTACAACTACCACGATGTGTGGTTGAGTTTTAATTCTTGACATAATTGAGGATATAAAATTATGCTCCAACTAATGCCAACCTATCAACATATTATTACTCTTCCATATGGATTGATTTTGTTTAAAAATCCTAAAATTTCTCAATAAGGTACCATACTCTATGCTTTTATGACTTCAACAATGTGTTCTTGGATACACTCTTACTTCTAACTTGGTGTACAACTAGTTCACTATCTCTAGTGGATTGAACTTGTTTGACTCTATTATTCTTTGTGCATTAAATCCAACATAAAATAGCTTCATATTCAGCTTCATTACAAGAAAAACTAAATTTAAACCTAATGGTTGAATAATACCTTTCATTTTATAGAGAAACAAGCATCAAACTTCCACCTAATCTAGTCTTGATTCTTGAGCCATCAAAAAACAAATTCCATAAACCATCATTATCCTCATTAGGCTTATAAAGCTAAGGTATGGTTTTACCTTCTTCATGTAAGCAATATATCCCAATATTAACCTCTTCAATCCATATATATGGATCAAAATCATGATTTTATACCTCCCAATCATCAAGGAAGAGATCTAAAGTGTATTCAAAAGGAACAATTGGTTTTTGATCACTAGGATAATCCTCCTCATCAATGATAACACAATTACTATTAGTAACATTTGGTTTATATGGCTCAATGTGAAAAATCAAGATATGATTTGATATTATAGTAACTTTGGTGTCATATCTTGCCTTAAAATCCATGTAGTACCAATCTGATGATAAGTAACCACCAATCTTTGTCATGAAATATTTTTACAACTAAAGGAAAAAACATGGTGGAAAGTCAACAATAACCACATATTGAGATATGGATAAATTAGGACAAGCATGAAGATTTATATTCAAACCCTAGATAACACCAACTATATTAGTTGTTGATCCACCTAGTTATAGCACACTTTTAACATGAGGTTCATATTTAATGCCTAATTTATCTATTATTCACTTTGGAATGACTACAATACTATCCCCACTATTCATCATAAAATTATGCACGAAACAACCACCAATGATCACTAAAACATATAAGGGTGGAGGCTTGTTCACTTTACCTAGTTGTGACTCACTAGACTTGGATGTATTTAAAAACATAATAGTACCCTTTCTTGCTTCCTTTGATGATGATTTGAGCTTAGATATTTCCTTTTACAGTATATTCCTTTATCTTAGGATAAACAAAGTGTCCCACATAGGCATAATTACATGAAATTTTTTCATTTGATCCATTACATTGATAGAAGTAGCACCAATCTTTGGCTTCCCTCTAGGATTCATGACATCACTTTCGGCCTACTTATTTTGGTGTGCAAAGGTACCCTTATCATTCTAATTTATTTGATATTGTTGAGCCTTAAGAGGTATATTAGGTTATCTTATTCCTTGAGTCATGGATGAAATTGCATTTATACCTTTCCCACTCTCTTGTACTTCTTCAACAACACTTTTGTTATAACTAGTATTTGCTACAATTGAACTATCTACCACCGTACTTGAGTTTTCTACTTGACTAAATGCACAAAAATCTTCTTCTTGAAAATTTACAAGTGTAGCACTTTGCTGACCTTGCTCTCCAATATCCATAACCTGATTACAAACATCATCTGGTGTTAGAGAAGGAATTTTTTTTCTTGTACCACACAATCTTGATTCAACACTCCATCTTGATTGGTAGATTGTTCATAAGATTGATTGCATTGAGGAGACCATTCTTTCTCTTGCATCAAATTTTTTTTAGTGAGTACCAAGTCTCTTGAATTGGAGGATACATTTGTGTTAAAACTTGTGTATGGTCTAACATTGGTGATATGACCTTTTCATTGAGATTTTCCTTAGAAGGGTGGCCTAATTGATTGACAGGGATGATAAGATTGGTTACATTGAGAGGGCATATGAAACTAACTTTATTGCCTTTACATTTCCATGAATTTGTTTACAAGAGTCTTAACTATCCTTTTTACATCATTTAGCTTCTTTCCTTGAGTAAGGGAAACCAACTCATGACCGATTATGGTAGGTATTGGAACAAGACTTAGGGTAGGGGTTAAATGTTAGGAAACTAAGGCATAGGGGCCCTTGGATCAAGTTTTCTAGCTTGGATTAGGTTTTTCGCAATCCTAATATCAATCTCAAAAGCATCCAATAAGGTATTACCACCCACAAATTGAATCATAACCACTATATCACTATTCAAAACCTTAAGTTAGTATAGGAATGCATAGTTTAGAGTGGGTGTTACAAAAATTAGGATCCTATCCCATGCTTTTTGGAACCTAGCATTAAAATATTACATGAATTCTTGAGGATCTCTATTTATGGTGGTTAATTGATTTGTCAAGGATAAATGGTCACTCTTATATTCAAATCTTTTACTCAATTTCTATCCCAATTCATCCCATGATTCAATGAAATTTGGGTATAAGGTTCTATACCACTCCAAATACTTGCCTTTAAAACTAATTTCCAACAACTTGATTGCTACATTCTCTTGTGTGATGTTATGGATGTTACAAAAGTTTTCCATGTCCTTAATATGCTAATTGGGAGTAAGAGTGGTTTTTATACTAAAATAAGGGGCAATCTTTAGGGAAGCCACTAGTATGGAATAATATTATTGAAGTTTTAAAGGAGAACCACCATTATAATCAATAAAAGGTAGATTTCTAGCCATGATATTAACTTTAGGAGAACTTGGAAAGAAGGGAATACATATCTTCCTTCTAGGTGACTTGGTGTAAGGGATAGTATAAGGGAAAATATTCCTATTGTATGAATATAAAGGTAATTTAAAAAATTCAAAGGGAATACTTTTCACTTTTGATCTTCCATTCACCTTTGGCATGAAAATTAGCTTTCTAGTTAGCTACCAAGATTTTGAAACTTGTTGCAGTCACTAAATGCTACATTAACAAGGTTGTTATAGTTTCACTCTTTCCAAGACCAACATCAATCTTGGATAACCTCTTTATATTTGAATCCCACTAGGCATGGAAAAACTATTATCACCCAAATTTTCACCCTTCAAAAATTGTTCAATCCTTCCATATTTGGGGTAACATGGAGATAGCCCTAGGCTCTGGGTTGCCTCAAGTTGGATTAAATATCTAGGTTATAGAGATAGATACCCTTGATATATCACTTAGGCATATTAATTAATCTATTAAATTGTTAGTAAAATGGATATATACCTAATATAATAGATGTGATAAACTAAAATAATTAACCACTACTAACTAATTGTGTGTGCACATCTATCTGAGACTAACCTGAACACACACTAATCCTAATCTACCTATCTATATCAACACTTCAATATGGAGGTTGTGATATGTGTTTATGCTATGAGGACTAATCAATAGGTCATTGAATGAAAATAATGAGTAGACAACTCACTCAACCTTCACACTTCACTTTAAATCTCCACATGACTTGTAAAGAAGTTGTCAAATTGCATGTGAATGTTAGAAAATGACAACATGCCATGGAAGCACTTGACAAGATCAACTAGTCATGCACCCATACTAAATAAAGTCAAAAGAGGAGGTAAAACTAGTAGTTTCTCATTTATCAAAGGCATACAAATGGAAATGTCTTTTCCATAATTATGTGGAGGATGAATACAAAGCCCATCAAGGTTGAATTTAGATAGAGAGAGAGAGATGTAGAGGTGAGCCATTGACAAGTGTCAAGAAGAGTTAAAATAAAGAATACATTTATGAAACTATATTATTGTTTTTGGAACATTGGAGTTATATTCCTAAAAATAAAGGGGTTAAGCAATGTATATTAGTAAATAAATATGTAAAAATTAGCCTACTGATTTATGTAAATAGGTTGTATTTTTACCTTTTCTAAATAATAGGAAGAAGTGAAAGAGATTAGAATTTATATTATTTTGATTGATATGGACTAAGATAAGGTCTGATACTAGAGGATCAAGACTACAAAATAGTCAAAAATAAGTCTTTGGATTTCATTTATTGATTGGATAGGAGTGCTAAAAATAGGACACCCTACTATTTGACATTGTAGTCTTATATGGTACTATTGTCCTAAGACTGAAACCTTTCTTGGTTCTATTAAGAATGCCTATGTTACCCTATCACTAAAATTTTGAGGCTTAGGACCTTAAAAATCTCAATATGTGCCTATTTTAATATTCAAAACTCTTAGGAGCTCCTAGTGCTTGAACTTGAATGCAAACTTGGGAAAGAAAGAGAAGTGGTTAGTGTGTAAAGGATATGTTGGATGCACTTCACACCCCATATGTTGGCATGTTACCTATATACTAATACTCTGAAGAGGGATCAAGCTAATGTAGATATCCCATTGAAGTTCTTGGTGTAATTTGTGTATGATAAATGTAACTAAAATGTGAAATTGGGTGTGCTTCAATTATCTAGGGACTAGTGCAATGACTTGAGTAGGATTTGAATAATATTAAAAGGCTATATGCAAAGCATAGGGAGGATTTCATGATTGTATTATTGGAATAGTTTTCATTGATGTCAAAGGAATTGTAATGGATATGAATGGAAATGTCAAATGGAATTATTGTTGGAAGTAAATGGAAATGTTTGGAAGTAAATGGAATTATTTCTAGAAATGAACGGAACTATTACTAAAAGTGAATAGATTTATTACCAAAAGTGAACATAAATGCTAACATAATTGTCAATGGAAATGCTGATGAAAATGTTAATGGAATTGTCGATAGAAATGTCAACAAAAATGTCGATGATCACATCTTTTGGTGAAGAGGTATCTCTTAGATGGGACACATCCTTAAAATTTTATATAAGGGAGAAGAGATGTGGAAGTATAAAAAGAATTTGATTTTAATGAAGATCATATAAGTGTGAGAGAGAAGGAAGAGAGGAAGAGCAGAAAAATAAATAGAATATCTCTTAAGAAAATAAGTATGAAGGGCATATTTATTTTAATGACGAATATTCTTTGAGAATTGTGAAAGAGAGGAGAGTAGAAAGTATATAATAAAATTAATGAGAGAGAAAGTGTAAGAGAATAAAATTCATCATTCGATTGAAGAAGTAACCATAGACGATGGAATCGATTTGGCTTGGGGTCATTGCCTCATAGTCTAGGGGTTGTTGCTCATGTGGGTTGGTGCTTGGTGAAGGGGATTGATGTCTCCAGTGAATGGGTGCTCACAAATTAATCAAGTTGGTGCTTTATTTTGGGATTGGTGTCTCCAATAGGTTGGTACCTAAAAACATTGTAAAAGAGTTATATATATAAAAGGAATATTTCTCTATGTTTTCCTCCTAAAAGGGTTTCCACATAAATCTGTGTCTATTTGCATTGTGTGGTTTTGCATTATATTTTTTGATTGCTTTGAATATATTAACTGGAGAGTGATTTGAGGTTTTTGATTTGAGATTAATAGTTGAAAGCAAAAAATATATCTTATACTGATTCACCCCCCTCCTCTTAGTATAAGCTTATGTTTAACAATTAGTATCAGAGCCAGTTCCTTCAGTGTTAGCACAACTGCTAGAAGGTAGATCTTGGAAAGCACAAATGGTAGGATCTCAAGTGTTGGATGGTTTCTCCACTAACAAGGCTCCTTTAGTAGATGGAACGAATTATGTATTTTGGAGCATAAGGATGAATACTTACTTGATGGCCCTAGGTTTTGATATTTGGCAAGTAGTGGTAATAGGATACACAATGACACAAATCATACCAACAGATGCCATCAAAAAAAGGGATAGTGAGAACAATGTGAAAGTTATGAATGCTATCTTATGTAGGCTTTCAAAAAATGAGTTTGTTAAGGTTATGCATTATGAATCTGCAAAAGATATTTGGGATAAACTCAACACTATTTATGAAGGTGATAGGAAGGTGAGAAAAGCAAAACTTTAAACCCACCAAAAGCATTTGAAAAGTTTAAATCTTTCAAGGCATTAGTAGAAAATGAAAAAGAGTTGAAAATAAAATGCCTAAGGTCAGATTGAGAAGGTGAGTTTATTTCAAATCAATTCATTGAGTTTCATGAAGATCATGGAATTAAGAGACATTACTTAGCTGAAATGACTCCAGAACAAAATGTAGTGGTGGAAAAGAAAAATTAAACCATTCAAGAGATGGATATAACTATGTTGACTGAATCTAAGTTATCAAATAGATACTGAGAGAAGCATTGGTTAAGGGGGAGCTAAACTTTTTTTCATCTCCTTGAATGACCCTTTGCCATTGATGTAAAAGGGGGAGGATGGTAGTACAGGGCATTACAACAAGAGGGAGTTACAGAAAAGAAGATGGGGAGTTACAAAAAAGAAGATCTTTTTAGAAGGTTAATATCAATGACAAAGGGGGAGATTGTTGGAATAATTGTCATTGATTCAAAGGAATTGTAATGGATATGAATGGAAATGTCAAATGGAATTGTTACCAAAAGTAAATGGAAGTGTTCAAAAGTGAGAAAAAAATTTGTTGGAAGTGAACAGAATTGTTACTGGAATTGAATAGAATTGTTACCAAAAGTGAATGAAAATGTCAATAGAAATGTTAACAGAATTGTCAATGGAAATGTCAACATAAATGTTAATGGAATTGTTGACAGAAATGTTGATGGAAATGTCAACATTCACATATTTTGGTGAAGAGGTATCTCTTGGATGCGACACATCCTTTAAAGGATATATAAGGGAGAAGAGATGTGGAAGTATAACAAACATTCAATTTGAATGAATATCATATAAGTGTGAGAGTGAAGGAAGAGATGAAGAGCAGAAAATGAAATTGAATATCTCTTTAGAAAAGAAGTATGAAGGGTAGATTTATTTTAATGAAGAATATTCTTTGAGAATTTTGAAAGACAGGAGAGTAGAAAGTATATAAGAAAATTAATGAGAGATAAAGTGTAAGAGAAGCAAAGTCATCATTCAATTGAATAAGTAACCACAGATGATGGAATCAACTTGGCTTGGAGTTGGTGCCTCATAGTCTAGGGGTTGGTGCTCATGAATTGGCCAAGTTGGTGCTTGGTGAAGGGGATCAGCGTCTCCAATGGGTGGGTGCTCAAAAATTAACTAAGTTGGTGTTTGCTTTGGGGATTGGTGTGTCTAGTAGATTGGTGCCTACAAACATTGTAAAAGATTTATATATATAAAAGGAATATTTCTCCATGGTTTTCATGCAAAAGGGTTTTCATGCAAATATGTGTCTATTTGCATTATGTGGTCTTTCATGGTATTCTTTAATTGTTTTAAATAGATTAATTGCAGAGTAGTTTGAGGTTTTGGATTTAAGATTAATAGTTGAAATCAAAAGAAAATATTATATTGATTCACCCCCCCTCTCAGTATAAGCTTGTGCTTAACATGTACTTGTTTGTATTCTTGCATCTCTCTTGAAAATGAGTGTCAACAATTATAAATTGACTTAGAATGGCTTTTTATAAGGAAATAGATGATCATGGGTTAAATGAATTCATGTTAGGCTAACAAGGGAAAAGACAAGGAACCAAAAGAATCTGACCGTTAGTGTAAAAAACAAGACACCATGGGTTACAACACTCCTATCCTATTTGGGCACTATTGTCTAGAGGGAAAAAGACCTAGGGGGATGGATCTAGGCTTGGAAGGGCTACCTAGGTCTAAAAAATCTAAATTTGAAAATATTTAGATAACTTGGAATCAGTGAATGAAGTAGCCTAGAAGGGTGGTGTGAGCCAACAAGAGAACCTATGGATTAGGTGTCTTAGCCATACTAAAGTTGTACAATTTTACATTTCACATGACTACATTTGCACCCCCTTTATTCTAGTGATGCAACAAAGTGAAATACTAGGATAAAAGAAAATAAGAAGCATACTTGAACTTATTTGTAAGGGTGAAGCTCATGAAGCTGTGTGATGCTAGATGTGCATAGAGAGAGCACTATGAATTATGAATCTATAATGAAAACATAAACTCGATTAGTTCTTACTAGATACATTATATCTAAAATAATAATGTATAAGAGCTGAGTAAGAGGAATACAAAGGAATTAATACACCTCACTAGGTATGTGAACCATTATAAAACCTATTATGATACTAGAATGTGTTGGATGATGTTGAGTGTGTGTTAAATCAAGAGTAATATCATGAATAGAGTTAAGTACTAAATTCCATAAAAATTCACTCAAGAATGCAACGGTTGACCCTTTGGATCAATCATCACTAACTATGTGAAGTTAATGAATCATGCATGTGATAATCAATGTCTAGATTGTGTGGCCAATCCCTTTGAATAGGTGGCTCAATAATTCAAAGCTTAGCTAGACCTTTGGATCCATCATTGTCCCATGAAGTGAATCTATGAAGTGATACTAGTATATAATATGTGTCATATGATATCGTTCATGGATCCCATAGATGTTCTATAAATATAACAATGTGGCATGGATATATTGAATAGATGTTGGAAACTAGGCCATTCTTAGCCATTTCAAAAGATGGAGGTTATGCTTGTATAAAAGCCTCTTATAAATTTATGCAAAATGCTTACATGAAATCCAAATTAGGAACTTAGGTACTCAAAAATCTAAACTTGCATGAAAGTTTAACTCAAATATGATGCCAACCACCTACAGATGGAGTAAGGCATGCAACTACTGAGAATGCCTAGAATAAACTGAACTCAAGAAGAAAAGAAGATCTATGTGCCACACACATTACCCCTAATCACTAATGTCTGAAACATGCATTCTGATCTAGAATTTACACTAACTACCTAATCTAAACTAAAAGTGAGAACCATCATGATACACATGATAACCCATTATATCTAAGAAAATAGTATTAAAATTGTTGAATCTAACTGATCTAGAAGCGCAAAAACTATCCTTAAACTAAACTTTTTGCCTATTTATAGAAACCCTGAGTGTTTTTCTACCTATATAGGAGCACCAAAATGTGGACACCCCTATGTTTGGTGCTACTATCCATTTCTAGCACTATTGTCTAGTGTGAAAACTGACTACTAATATGAAACCATCACTATTTTTCTACTCTAGTTTGATCAGTTTGACCTCTGGATTCTATACTAAGTGTTCTGAATGCTATTATTTTGACTGTTAGGAGGTTTGATCTCTATGAAAAACCCCTATTTGATGCCACCTCTTCTAAGGGTAGGAATGATGAACCTATAATGACTACCCTCAGAAGAAAAGAGTCCATCAAGTGTGTTAAACTATATAGATATATGATATACTATTGAATATTTGACAAGTTATTTCAAGATATATAAATATTTGAATTGATATATTGTTAGATCAACAAGGGTATGCCTAGATATATATACCAATGTGAAATCATGCACAAAGTACTGGAATAGAACTAGAAATGTTAGATATTAGTTGTTAGTTATTAGTTTATTAGTAAGCATGGAGAGATGGAGCATGATGTCCATCATGCAATCCAAGAAGCAAGATAAATGCATGATTGAAATCATCGAATTACACAAAGTGAGGAGCAAACAAGTAAATAAGCATACAAAGCAAGAAGCATACAAGGGTGGCTAAGGGGCCACAAAAACAAGGGACATGGACACATGTCACTCAAACTAGAAGAGAAGAATGGAAGGCATATTCAAATGCTACATACACATACAAGTGGATGAAGCAACATTGGCACAAGGGCCATCAGTACATTGAGAATTACAAGCAAAGGACATTGGTAAATGTCTTAAGGCACACACATGAGTAGAGGCAAATCACATTGGTAGATGTCTTAAGGCATAAATATAAGATAAGCAAGAATTGGAAATGTAATCACACAAAATAAGCTAATCAAGGAATGAAAGCAAAAGTAAGAAATAGAAGATATAAACACATCTAACTAATCAAAGCAAATGTGAAATTATGAAAAACATGTGTAGTACAAGATTGGTTATATGCTAAGAAATACACAAGTGTTAACTACTGATGAAATGTCAATTTAGTAATCTATGTAATCTAGTAAGGAATGTGAATTAGTATGATAGCTTAGAGTGTGTAGTGTAGAAATGACATAACATGGATGGGGTTGTCATGTAGAAGATGCCCCCAGTGGGTATGTATATTAGTGTGTGTCTTAAATGTAGAAGTATAAATGCCCCCTCGATGGGTAGAGTGAACCAATCAAAGAGTTGGATGTCAGTGTGCACACTCAAAAGAGATCAAGTGAAGCATGGTAATATACATAAATCGACATATAATAGCATGAAACAACAAATGTAAGTCCTAGCATGATAGTAGTAATGTAAACATGGATGATGCATACAATAAAAAAATGTTTTTGGTGTTTTTACAAATTTTTAATGTTTTTTGATTTTGAAGTGTTATATTGTTTTTGTATTTTTGAAAATATTTGAACTATGCATAATCAAGTAGGAGATAATATGTAAAATCAATGCTAGAAATAAATTATGTACAAGTAATACATACAAATAACATACTATACATAGAATCTACATAGATGCATAATGTTCAATGGATTTTTGAGTTTTTTTCCCTTCAAATGAGGCTAGATGATACACTTTAGGGCTAAGATTTTTAGTATTGATGTAAGGACCTAGCCAAAATGGTTTGAATTTTCATTTGTTTTCTTCTTTGACATTAACATTGTGAAGGTTCTCTTTAAGAACAAGATAATTAACTTCAAATTATCTAATGTGTACTCACTTATTAGAGGATTACTAGATATGTTGTTGGTAGATTCTAAGGTGTTCTATAGCTTGAATGTGTGTATGATCTAACTATTCAAGATGGTGTAGATGTTTTTTATAATATTGGTCATTAGTGAGAATACCTTTAAGGGAAATATGAAGAGATGGAATTTCTAATTCTAATGGTAGAACCACTTCTATGCCATAAATGAGTGAATAAGGGGTAGCCCTTGTGGGTGTATGAATGTTGGTATAGTAGACCCATACTGCAAAAACTAGTTGATTGTGTCAATCATCACCAAATTTGGTTATTATTTTTCTCAAAATGATGTTAATTATTTTTTTAGTGGATTCTACTTAACCATTTCCTTGTGGGTAATATAGATTTGAGAACGTGTGTTTAATTTTGTATTTGGTACAAAAAAATTTAATAGTTTTATTCTTGAATGATGTTTTGTTATCATAAATAATGGTTGTAGGTAGGTCAAAGCATCAAATACTATGAGTCATGATAAAACTATAAATGTCTTCGCCTATGGTAGATTGAAGTGGAATGGATTCCACCCATTTAGTAAAGTATTCTATAGCTATAATTATGAAATTATGTCCATTGGTGGACTTAAGGTTTATTTTTCCAATGAGGTCAAATCCCCAAAACATGAATGGCCATGGAGAGAGAATAGGTTGTAATTGTTGTGATGATGAATGTTGTAGGTTACTATGTCATTGACATTTATCGCATAGCTTTGCATATTGTAAACATTCATCTTGCATGGTAGGCCAATAGTACCATTGCTGGAGGAGTTTGTATGACATGGCTTTTCCACTAAAATGATCACCACACTCACTATCATGTATTTGAGTGAGATCAATTTTGGATTATACTAAGGTTAAGCACCATAGTAAGTGTCAATCGAAACATCATTTAAAAAGGTCTCTACCAATTATTACATAATAGAGTTCTTGTTTTTGTAATTTGCATTTGTCATTTCGAGAGAAAGTGTCTAGTGTGATATATTTATTGAGAAACTTCTAAATGTTAGTGAACCATTCTAGGGTTGCAAAGCTTCATGTAGTAGAGAAGATGGAAAGATTGATCAAATATGCATTAGATATTGATGGTGATTGTAATCATTTAATTGTAAAAAGTACTTTATCATCATTGATATTAATGGGGATGAGTGATACAGTGTTGCCCATTACATCTGTGTGTCTATTATCTTTATGAGGAATGGCTTGAATGGAAAAATAATTGAATTATGATGATAGACATTGTATCATGTTTTGGTATGGGATAAGGTGTTCTTCTTTCGTTCGATAAATAGTCTTGACTTGGTTGACTATGAGTTGGGAATCACAAAAGATCTAAATAGATTTTATTTGGAGGGATTGTGTAGTGAATAGTCCTAAGATAAGTGCTTCTTATTTTGATGTGTTTTTGGTCCATGAGAAAATTAATCAGTATGCTATGGGAATTGTATGGATGAAAGGATCAATAAAGACAATACTTGCCCCTATGCCAGATGCACATCAAGAGCCATCAAAGAACATTGTCTAGGTATTCAAATGAGTAGAGTATGTAGTGAAATCATCTTTGAATATGTCACTTAATGAGTTAGTAACTAATAGTGGTGTTGATGCTAGATGGTTTGCAATGATTTGGACCTTTATAAAATTTTAGAGGACTATTTCAAAGTCAAATTTTGTTAATAACATAACCCATTTGGTGATACGGCTAGAAAAAAGTGGTTTGGCTAGTAGGAATTTTAAGGGATATGCTTTTGTGATAACATGAGTCTCATTATTTACCATGTAATGCCAAAGTTTTTATGTGGCAAAAACTAATGCTAGACATGATTTTTCTATTGGGGCATAGTTCTTTTCAAAATCAACCAATGTGTGACTAATGTAATAAACTACTCATTCAGTATGTTAATCATTGTGTTGTGTTAAGAGTGTCCCTAAGGCATGATTTGTTATTGAGATATAAAGTAAGAAAGGCTTGTTTGGGATAGGTGGTACTAAAATGGGTGGATTAAGGAGATATTTCTTGATTGTGTCAAAGCTATTTTAACAAGTTTGATCCCAAATAAATTTTGTATCTTTATTTAGTGAATGAAGGACTAAGTTTTATCAACAAGCTAGGCTACGAATGACAGATTACTTGAATCTTCCCTTAGAAAGATCAGATTTGTTTTAAGTTGTTTTTGATTAATTAAGGCGGCAAACCAGGGGCTGAACCCTATATAGTCAGAAAAGACAAGAAGGCAAACAAACCAAAAAATGCCTTCAGAGAGACGACGACACAACCGAGAACAACAAACAGAAACAAAACACAAGCCATGGGAAGAATAGAGTCAGAGAGGTCTCCCCTTACATAACTATTGATTTGATAAGATCATTGAGTTTTTCATTCTCCGCATTATCACCATACCTAATATTACCCACCACTTCCAACATAGACATGTTCAACAGAATTGTATTACAAATCCCTTTGGTGAAGACCTTCTCTAGATTTTGAATGCCATCCTTCAGGGCCCCAATTTTAGTTTTCCAATCAGTCTCATTCTCAGTGCCCTCACCAACTTCCTCGACATACATTTTCCCCTTATTGTCAATAGTTCCCATAGTGTTAGCACCTTGCTCCTCATTAACCTCAAAATCCCTATTAGCCTGCTTCCCTCTAGTGTCCTCTAAAATTTCCTAGATTTTTAGATCCTTAGACTCTTCCTCCTGGGTTGCTTCTTTTGAAGCACTTTTTGAATAATCAATCAGTCTGGCCTTCGGGGTTGGTTTACCAACAATCTGCCCTGACCTTTGCACTCCAGAGGGGAATCCTTCCTTATTAATTTTGGAAGGCTTGTGAGATTTTCCACCTTGGCCCCCCATGGCCCTACCCAGATTCTTGTGGGTCCCTTCTGTAGTCTCTTTAATATTTTTTTCCTCTTCATCAACCTTTCTCTTATTGCCTTCTTGCTTGCAAAGGAGCTGGGGGTATCAACAGGGGTCTTTTCAAGGTCATCAATACACCTCATTCTTGACAAGTCATCTCCTTTTGAATGATCTCCCTAATGTTTAAGGGAATATGAACACCTTGTCGCCACACGCTCCAACCTAAAAATTGTTGCCCAAGGTTGGCACAAGCATTAGCAACCCTATTGCCTTCTCTGTAGGTATGGGAAATCTCAACTTTGAAAAACTTTTGTAAAATAAATTGGATATCAGTAATGATGTCTTTTAGCTTGATTCCCACTTTTGAAGCTTTATTAATGTCATATATGACCATCTTAGAGTCTCTTTGTATATTCAATTTCCTTATTCCTAGGGATATAGCTAACTTTAATCCCCATAGTAAAGCCATTGCTTCAAAATAGTTGTTGCTATGGCATCCAATTCCACCAGCATAGGAAACAAACTTCCATCCTTTATCATTCCTTATAATTCCTCCTCCACTAAATTTACCATCCAACTTGGATGCCCCATCAAATTTGAGTTTAATCTAGTTAGTTTTAGGGGGAATCCATTTAGTATTAAGTCTCTGTAGTATTTTGGAGTTATTATATCCAGGGATCTAGTTTAAAACCTTCCATTTGGCTGCAATTTGGCTTTCAATTTGAGATAGGGGTTTCTCTACAACATGAATATGAGTTGTTGTAACACTTTCCATAATGGTCTTAGTAAAGGAGTTAAACACTTGAGAAGGATTTCTAGCAGTGTCCCTACAAATTTTGTGATTGCGCTCTTTCCATAAAGTCCAACTCAAACATGGTAGAGCTTGCTTCTATAATTCTATAAGCTAGGGATTTGTGAAGGTTGGGTTCTAGCTAAGAATTACTTCTTTAAGGTCAGAATTATTGACCCATTTAATACCAAAGTTGTTAAGTATTGTGCCCCATAATTCTCAGGCAAACTCACAGTGGATAAAGAGTTGTGACCTCTTTTGAACCACACAGGAAACATTCGTTAACCAAAGTAAACCCTCTCTTTTGAAGGTTATCCTAAGTAAGGATTTTGTTATGAGCGGCAGCCCACAAAAACATGTTAATTTATAGAATAAGTTTATGATTCCAAACCTTTTTCCATACATTTTTTTTCTGAGCTTCAGGAATGAGCAGATGGTAAGCAGATATGATAGAGAATGATCCATCCTTATCTGGCCACCAATATTGTTCATCCTCCCAGGGAAAGAGATGGATTCTAATCTCCTGAATGCACTATTGGATCTCCCAAACTCTTGAGAAAAGCTTAGGTCAGTGCACATAGCAATCCAAAATATTTTTCCAGCTCCTCATCCCATTGTTATTTTCCATATAATCACTGACCCTATTTCCAAAAAATTGGGTAGTGAAGTCAGCAATCTCTCCATAGTTTCCCTTTGCGATGAGAGCCTTGTCCTTTAACTAGATATCATCCTAGAATTTAATATGCCATCCATTTCCAAGTTTCCATCTAATTCCCTATTTGAGAAGGCTTCTACTTTTTAGCATTTTATTCCATATCGTAGATCCCTGGGGTAATCCCGTCTGTTGAATAAAGTTGGAATTATCAATGCTATGAATGTATTTGGCTTACATTATTTCCCCCCAATCATTGTTTTTATGGATCAGGTTCCAACTAAATTTTGAGAGAAGGGCTTTATTCATGTTCCTGATGGACCTAATATTAAGTCCACCATGAGATTTTGGAAGATGCACCTTTTCCCATCTGACTAAGGACATTCTCTATTTGTCTTCCAATCCTATCCATAAAAATTTCCTTTGGATCTATTTTAGTTTCTCAACAAAATATGCAATAATTTTAAAAAGAGATAGGAAGTACGTAGGAATACCTTGTAGTGAAGCCTAAAGAAGTTGCAGTTTACCAGCACTACTGAGTAGTTTCCCCTTCCAACCAAGAAGTTTCCTCTGCGTTCTTTCCAAAATTCCATTCCAAAATCTAGGAGATACCTCTTTGACTAAGAGTGGGAGACCCAGGTAGGTAGCTGGTAGGCTAGCTTCAGCCCATTCTAATAAATCAATGATTATATGTCTAAGTTCATTAGGAGTGTTAAAGAAATACACATTGCTTTTCAGGAAATTTATCCTTTGTCCTGACTCTCTGGCATAATTATTTAAGATATTGTCTCATCTTCTAGCTTCAATCACTGATGAGATGCCAAAGAAGATGGTATCATCTACAAACTATTGTACCACCATAGGATGAAGGGAGGAGGTAGGTTTGATGCCCACTAGCTTTTTTGAGGCTATATTTGCTTGTATGTATCTTCCCTATGCCTCAACCATAATGATGAATAAGTACTAGGAGAGAGGGTCTCCCTAATGAATTCCTCTCAATGATGAGAAAAACCCTCTAGGAACACCATTAACTAGCACTAAGAATTTTGCATAAGAGACCGTGTTCCATAACAAGCAAGACATTTTATCATTAAACCCAAATTTTTTGATCACTTGGAACAGAAAAGTCCATGAGACTCTATCATAAGCTTTAGAAATATCAAGCTTGAGAGCCATCTCAGGGATTCTGCTCTTATCCATGGAGTGAATAGTCTCATGTGTGGTGATCACAACATCAAGAATCTACCTACTCAAGATGAAACCTTTTTGAGCAAGAGAAATAATTTTGTCTAGCAAAGGTTGAATCCTCATGACTAGCATTTTAGTACATAACTTATACACAGTGTTGCATAGACTAATGGGCCTAAAATCAGTGAGGTGTGAAGGTTGTGATTTTTTAGGAACAAGTACTATGAAGGTATTATTAGGTTGTTTCAAAAGTTTACCTGATCTAAAAAAATCAAGCACAACAGCCCTGAGGTCCACTCTTACTATTTCCCAATATTTTTGAAAGAATATAGGAGGAAAGCCATCAGGACCCAGGGATTTAAAAGCAACCATGGAGAATAAAAAATCATGGACTTCTTCCTCAAATATAGGCTTTAACATCTCTAGATTATCTTCTTCCATTATCAAACAGGGGATTTTATCAATAAATTGATTCATAGGTCTATCGATTCTATCATTATTATTTTCTTTCATAAGCAGATTCTAAAAGAAAGCCCTGACTTGTTCCCCTATTTCATTATCCTTGTTAATAATGTCACCATTATCTAGGACAAGCTTATTTATTGAGTTGGCTTTCCTATGTTTCATAGCTAAGAGATGAAAAAAGGTAGTGTTCTTATCCCCCTCTTTAAGCCACTAAACATGGGATTTCTATTTCCAGAAAACTTCTTCTCTTTCCATAAGATTATTCTATTCTGAAGATAGGATATTCTCTTCTTCTAAAGTGTCCATAGAGTCATCCCATTGATCTATCAGTTGTTATATATCCTTGAGTTTTCCCATTATATTTTTCTTCTACTGGAAGACCTGCCTAAAGTTGTATTTATTCCATCCATGAACTTCTTGTTTAATGTGTTGGAGTTTCTTAACTATTCTGAACATAGGAGTACCTTGAATAGGAATTTTCCACCATTGGGCCACCATTTGTCTAAATTCTTTGTGTTTGATCCACATAGCTTCAAAATGGAATGGGGAATGTTTGAAATGTCCCTATTCTCTCCAACTGAGGAAGATCGGGTAGTTGGCAGACATGGTTCTAGGGAAAGCCTGCACCTGCATATTATGATAATCCTTCCAATTTCTTGATATAATAAATTTGTCTAATTTAACCTGAATCATTTGATCTCCTCTTCTTCTATTGGTCTAGGTAAATTTTTGGTTTTGTAGCTCTATGTCTAATAATCCCTAATCATTGATGAATTCAGAAAAGTCAAACATGCTATCCGAGTAATCCATAATTCCACCCTATTTTTTAGAAGGGTATAGAGGAGTGTTAAAATATTTGGCTAACATCCATCCAATGTTCTGGGGATTATTCCTGAAACTACTCAAGTCAATCCATAATTTATGTCTCAAAGCTCTGTTATTCGGTCCATAGACATTGATCAATGACCAGTTCAAAGATTTCATAGAAAAATTGGTAATCAAAAAGTGCTTATTATAACCCATAAGAGACCCCTAGATTTTAGCACTATTACACATAGTGACAATCCCCCCTAAATCCCCTTCAACAGGACTAATGCAAAAATCCACCTTAGGCCATATATAGGCAGCAATTTTTGTAAAATTCTCCTCATTCTTCTTGACTTCTTGGAGTAATAAAATATCTAATTTATTATCTAAAATGCAGTTTTTAACCTCAAACTACTTTGAGGGACAGTTAAAGACCCTTAGGTTCCAAGATAATATTCTCATTTAGAGGGTTTATGGGGTTGGGTCTCTAGTGTATTCTATTTACCACTGGCAATCTCCGTAATAATCTCTCTTTGTCTTGTTTCTCTTAGGGCTGACCTCCCTTGTTTGGGCTCAGTGCCAAACTTGTTTTAAGTTGTTAGGAGGTGACATATCAATAAATTATTTGACTTTCTTAGGATCAACTTATATGCCTCACTAAGATATGATTAAGCCTAGGAGTTTACTTGACATAACTTTGAACATGCATTTTTTTGGGTTTAATCAAACATTATATTGTCTAAGTCATGTAAAAACATTTTGTAAATCAATAGCATGATGTTGTCATTGTTTGAATTTAGCTAGTATATCATCGATGTAATCTTTGAAAGTGTGATGAATTATGTCATGAAAAATGTGAATCATAGTATGTTGATATGTGGTTTCAACATTTTTTAATATGAAAGGCTTGATAATGTAACAAAATCTATCCCATGGTGTTGTAAAAGATATTTTTTCTTGATCTTCTTCTACAATTTTGATTTGATTGTAACCAACAAAACCATCCATAAATGATAGCATTTCATATCCAATAGTGGAATATACTATCATGTCAATATTTGGTCAAGGAAGATCATCTTTGGGGCATGCTTTATTTAAATCTCATAAATCAAAATAACATCAAATTTGGTCTTCCTTTAGAATTTTGGCATGAGGACATTTTTAAAGGTATTGCCAGTTTTTTTGGTGAACTTGTGGCATTGAATAATGCTACGGCTTCTAGAACCAAACTTCAAAGTGCCAGACTCTATCTTAAAGTGGCAGACCTAAATCATCTCCTAGAAAAGGTGGAACTAATATCCAAGCTTGGTAAAAAAACTCAAGATTTTTTTTTTGAAGATTTGCCCAACTCTTGCTATGCTTGTAAGAAATAGGGGCATCTGGTTAAAAATTGTCCCTCCAAAAGTAAAAATCATCTTAGTAGTGTTTTGGATAAAAAGACCAAGGTCCAACAAAAGAAAGTATGGAAACCCAAAGAAGATCATCATCAAGAACAAAAGAATAATGAAGATTCTAAAGCTCCACATGCTGAGGTGGATAAAGAGCCTTCTTTTGAAGATCATAAAGCCCCACATGTTGAGGCGGATAAAGAGCTTTCTTTTGAGAAAGTAAATTCTGAGAAAAAAAGACATGGTTTGTAATCAGATACCATAATACTTGAACAAAGAATAGATGATCTGATAGATCTATCAAAACAAATCATTTTCTATCAAAGGATAGAAGATCAATGGAGAGATGTAGATGACAAAATTGTGCTAGAGGAAGGTGAATTCTTGGCTGAAGCTAGAAATAAATTAGAGGAGGGAGATCTTTTTTCTCAGTCTAGGGAGATCCAAGTGTTATCTCAGGCTGATAATGACTTTCCTTTGGATGAGCCTCCTCCCCTAGAAGTTTTGAAAGATAATGGAGAAAAATCAAAGCATAAACTAAACCAAAGAAAAAGGGATGAAAAAAAGATCAATACTAAGGGGCTAGAAACTAGAAGCAACAAAAAAGATTAGAAAACTAAGGCGGAACCTCTTGCTTCTACTCTCAATAAATTTGGAAAAAGAGTTGAACATCATTCTAAGGTGAAACCGGATGTTGGTTCCCTAAATAAACCTGGAAGAAGATCTACTAGGAAAACTAGAGAGTTAGAAAGTATGTAGAATATTGCTGATGGTAGGTAGGCAACTATTCTGGATTTTACCCCTAAAAAATAGCAATGTAAATCATTACTTGGAATATTAGAGGGTTGAATAGTAATCATAAACTGAATATTGATGATGCCCCTATAAAACCTAATTTTGATACTGCTCTTCAGTAGGTTTTAGGACTACTTTTCCTGGTGGTTGTTAATGCTTTATCTTTTTTGATCTTGTTAAAGGATTTTGGGGTCCCTTCAAAACCTACTTTTACCATAATCTAAAACATCAAATTTGTCCATTAGGTTTGACTATAGGAACTTTATGGGAAATCCATTCAGGATGTGCCACTGAGTGGATGAAACTAGCATCTAAGAGGTGTTACATTTCATCTTTGACTAAGAGAACCACCTTAGGATGCATTTTTTGAATTTTTTTTGACTGATTTAGCGTTAGGATATAAAGGAATCCTATGGACTGCTATAACATATCTGAATATGACCAAGTAAAGAGTTCTATAAAAAAATTTAATGCTTGATGAATATATGCATCCTCTTCATTTCTTATGGTAGTAGCTAATAGGACAATGTGGGGATCCTTATCAATTTTGAAATTGAAATTTACTAGTTATTCATTAAGCAATGTGGAATGATCAAGTGTATATGGAGTTGTAGGGAATGTATTATCTAAGTCAACTGATATATTAGGTGAAGAATATATACTTTCTCTAAAGTATGCTTCAACATTTGTGTGGTTTAGAAATTGGTTTTTATGGTAACAAGAAGGGAGATCTTCATATGCACCAAGGAACTGCAAGAGGGATGCATCATTAGAGAATGTATCTAATTTAAACATGTCAAGTGAAGCTATGTTGTTGATAAGATTAGGGTAGATCAATGATAATGTGGAAGTGTTATTAACTACATTATTAGTGTGTGCAATCGATGGAAAAAAATTATGTGTTTTGAAAGGGTGGGAGAGGATTTATCCCAATTAAGGCAAAACTGGTATCTTAACCCTTGCAAGTTATGTTGTGTGGATGCCTCAATAGGATTGATTATTCCTTTTTCATGTTTCTCAAGTCCTTTGCCTTGATATCCCATTTTATTAAGATATTTAAGTGCAAAAGGTGATGTAAATTTGTAATTTGGTGTTGGTGTTACAAAAGGGTTTGGAATTTGCTAATTTTGTGTGTGGTTTGAGGGTGTATTGTGAGTAACAAGTTGCATAAGTATGCTACCTTGATTAAAATGCAAAATAAAATTCTACATAGATTCAACTACTTGGAAATATTTAAAAGGATCACTATCTATTGGGCATGTGTATATGTAACCTTTGTGACTAAATTTTAGACAAGCATGGAGCATGTATGGGACTGTATGGATATTTTAAATCCAAGGCCAAGAAAGTAATAGATTATAATTAAGGTCATTTAGCATGACTTGGCAGGTTGTTGATAGTGTCTTGGGCCCTAGGGTAAGATTGAGTATTATTTGACCCATTACTTTTCATGGAATGTTGTCAAAACCTCTGATGTTCATGTCAAAATGCTCTAGATCTTGAGGTTATATGTTAAAGAATTTAAGGATATATTGTAAATGTTAAGTCCTAAATCTTTCTCCACTAGTACTCTTTTGACTCACACATCATTAATTCGTAATTGAATATACAAAGGTAAATTTTGTTCAATGATGTGTTGTAGGGGTAAATCCTCTTTTTTAAAAGAGATATGCTCTTCAGTCCATTGCATTGTGTTGAGGATGGATGTAACATAAGTTGGTTCAATAGAAATAGGGATTATAATATTATGAAGGGTTGCATATAATACATCTTTATAAATATTTGATCACTGAAAGATCTCAAGAAAAGAAATTGTATCTAGAGGGGAGATAGTCTGAGTAGTAAAGTTATGGTCCTATGTATAATCAACCTACTTATCTTCATAAAATTGGGTGATAGCATGGACCGCATGATCTACTATAGGCATAAAGTTGGTAGTAGGTGTGATATAAAATCTAGATGTACCAAGTTTGAAGGTAAGGATAGATATAACCACTAGCATTTGTTGACATCTAGTAATCATAGGGAGATACTAAAAACTAGCCAATGAGTTATATGCATTAAGGCAAAAAGCATGAAGGTGGATTGAAATGCATGTAATGTGAATAATTATTTTTGCAAATATATATTTATAAAGAGTGTTGATAGGCAAAATAACAAGAGATATAAAATGTGACATTGTACCTAAATGCATAGAAAATTTTGATATGCAACATAATTTTTTTAATTTTTTGAGCATAATGAATCTGAACACTTTTCCATACGAAAAATAGAGAGTAAAGGGTAAATAACATGATTTTGTGTCTAAATTCATAAAGATCTTTTAGTGGTAACATAATATTTCTAACATGTTGAACATAATAAAATTGAAGATTGTTCCATACGAGATATAGAGAGTATGAGAAATACATATAGAAATCTCATGTAATTTGAGCAATAGATGTTGTAATATCATCCATTAGTATGAAAATTAAACATTAAATGTAAAAAATGAAACTTTTTACTAACATATGATAGGATTCATCATTCATGTACATGATAGGGCCCATTATGGTTTCTTTGTTATTTGCAAGAAATGTAAGAAGAATTTGGAAATAGCTGAGTGTCATTTTTGTAATCTAGCTATGAATGTAAGGTGATACCACAAGAAGTAGAAAGGAGATAGTACATGTAAATAGGGTTTTTTAGAAATACTATTTGCAAAAAACTATGAACTTTTTAATTTGAAATTGATTTTTTGATTTAAATATTCAACTAAAATGTAGAAAATGATTAGAATATGTTTGAAAAATAACTAGGAACTAGTTGATGCAACTAAGGTTTGAAAAGAAAATATTTAAAATTAGTATAATAATTTAAAAAAAATTCTATGAATTTGTATAATTTAGTTTGAAAAATTTAGGAAAAATCTGAAAATATTTCTAGTATTAGCAATATATTTTTCCTAGTGGTTTGAAAGTGTTTGTATGCAAATAGGACCTAATATGTGTAAAATAGGCTTTGCATGAATTTATTGAAAATATTTCAATTAATTTTTAGTTTTATGACTTTTAAATTCAATAAAAATCAAGAAAATATTGCAAAAAATAAAAAATAATTAGCCCTAGGGTTTCTAAGGTTTTTTTTTGAAAATTCAAAGTAAGTCGGGTTCACTAAATGTTTTATTGTTTTCAAAATATTGGAGTTATATTCATAAATAACAAAGGGGTTGAGAAATGTAAATCAGTAAATAAACTTCCAAGAATTAACCTACTTATTTGTGTAAATAGATTGTATTTTGACCTTTTCTAGATAATAGTAGAAAGTGAGAGAGATTAGAACTTAGCTTATTCCAACTGATATGGACTGAGACAAGGTCTAATACTAGAGGAGAAAGATTGAGAAATAGTCAGAAATAGGTCTCTAGAATTTGTTTCTTGATTGGATAGGAGCTTCAAAAATAGGACACCCTAATGCCTAGCATTGTAGTCTTATTCTGGCACTATTGTCCTAAGGCTAAAATCTTTTTAAGTTCTATTTGGAATGCTTGTGTTACCCTGTCATTTAAATTTTAGGGTTTGGGACCTCATAGAACTCATCGTGTGACTATTTTAATCTTAAAAAATACTATGAGCTCCTGATGCTTGAACTTGAATTCAAACTTGGTAAATAGAGATAAGGGGTTAGTGTGTAAAAGATATGCTTGATGCACTTCACACCTTGTGTGTGGGCACGTTGCCTACATACCAACGCTCTGAAAAGGAAGAAAACTAATGTATTTCTCCCATTTAAGTGCTTCATGCAATTTGTGTATGATAAATGAAACTATAATGAAAAATTATATGTGTTTTATCTAGCTAGGGACTGGTGCATTGACTTGAGTAGACTTTGAATAATATTGGAAGGTTGTATGTAAAGATAGGGAGGAGTGCTTGAGTGTATTTGCTTGTATTGTTGAATCTCTTTTGAAAATGAGTGACAACCCTTACAAATGGACTTATAATGGAATTTTATATATAAACAAATGATCATGGGTTAAATGAATTTGTGTTAGACTGACAAGGGAAAAGATAAGGAACCAAAAGAATCTGAGCATTAGGAAAAAAATAGAACTTGGACAATAGCACCAAAATAAGGACACCCTAGGTTATAGTGCCTTTATCCTATTTGGTAACTATTATCTAGAGGGAAAAATACCTAGGGGGATGTATTTGTGCTCAGAAGGGCTGCTTGGGTCTAAAAAAGCTAAGTCCAAAAAGCTTTGGATAATTAGGAATCAATGAAAGAAGTAGCCTAGAAGGGTGGTGAGAGCCAACAAGAAGACCTATGGATTAGGTGTCTTAGCCATATTTAAGTTTTATAAATTAACATTTTACATGACTAAAAAAACAATATCATAAGATCTCTAATAACATGTGTTACCTCCTTGATGATGCTTCATCCCCCAAATGACGTTGGAGTTTATCTAGTTGATTGACACCTTTGTCTTCTTCTTCAAACTGCCCTCTTCTTATCTTTAAAAGTGACAAGTGGAACTATTCATCATAAATTCATGTTGAACTAATCTTTACCCTTATTCTTGAGACTTTTAATTAGTTTTAGAACCTCCTAATACTGACATTGCAGTGATGATTACACTTATTAGGTGTCTTAAAGCCCATTTGTCTTACTATGCCTCTCCTTGCTCGAGAGGCTCAAAATTGACTTAATATTTATGAATTCAATCCATATTCATGAAAGTTATCTCTTAGTCATGACAAACTTTAATCAACTCCTTTATAATCCTAAAGCACTCTCTAAGACCTTATTTTACACCTTAAGCTCTCACCTACCTTCAATTCCTTGTAGCCCTGAAAACAAAAAAATATAACTGTGTAAGATAATGTATAGATGATATTAGAAAAATAATCATTTATTTGATTACCCAGTATGCCTGTATAACTCTATGCAAAATTTCATGATTAGATATTGAGTGTAAGTACAATTATTAGCCTATTTTCTCTCTCCAATTAAGCCTTTAGGCCTAGAAACTGAGTTTTTGATCAAATTAATTACAAAAAAATGTAATAGTTATAATAAGTTATTTATTAACTTTACATACCCCATGACCATGCTCCATGCCAAATTTGGACTTTTGAGACCATGTATAGATGTGTGAACCATGAAATGGCTAAAACCCTAGCCTAGGTGCTTGTAAATGCATGAGTGGTGATTTGACAAGAAGTTTTCAAAATATAAATATTTGAAATGGTTTTTTGAGTCCTAAAACATCATCATAAAACTCATACTATTGATAAGAGTTTGTCCAATTTTACTCTATAGGCTTGAGATAGGCTTCTTGTCTAGTAAAATGGTGCATTTCTCACCTTTTGACCCCACTTGATGACTTAGATGGATCATATACATTATTAGGAGGAATTAATAGGTGATTATAATATTTTGGAACCTATTATCAAACATGATAGGTCTTTGTTCTTGATTTGGAGGCCATTTCTTACCCTGCACCCTCACAAACTAGCCTATAACCATGTTTTTAAGATAATTTTATACAATTTTGCTTCCCCACATGCCAACCAATGACATTTTAAAGTTCCCATAAGAATTATTAAGGTAGTAATTTTAATTTAAAGGTAAAAATGATCCATTATAATTAATTTTAAGGAAAATATCTCTCATTAGGTCATTAGAGAGCTTGTTGGTAGCATGTGAGTGCCTTGGACTCTTAAGGATTGTTCATAGATCCAATGCCCTAGATAAAAATCCAAATTCAATGAATCATTAGTGTAAGGGTTCACTATTTTTCCTAGTACCTCAGGTCACCATTCATCCCTTCATGAGTGATGTGATCATCTCAAACTTCCTCTCAAGTTGGTAGACTGTGTCCATGAGATACAGAGGTAGGTTTTGTGCATGATCATTTATCTTGAAGTTTGGTCTTGCTTATAAACACCTGAGGGAGATTTGTATAATCCATCATGACCAATTTTAATATTATTCTTTCCACTCTACTTCTTCTTATCTGTTGTATCTTCCATTAGTTCATACTCAGGGTTTATAACACATCATGCACTTTTAACCCTAACATCTTGTGTTAGCCCTTTTCTCAATATTGAAGGGGTTCAAAAACTCATAGAATGTTTATTTGAATTACTTTTTACCTCCTTAAATCCTTTAGGCCTTAATATTACCTTAAAAAAAACTCTTTTTACAAATTCACACACAGTCCTATGTGTGTAGGCTTAGGCCTATTTGGTCTAATCAGACCTCTTACCCCTTTCATTAGCAACAATCACCTTGATGATCCTTAGAGAGTGTTGGGAAATTTTCTAGTGTTCCTCTAAAAATTCATATAGACCTATTGGAAATTAGTTTCAATTTCATACATGTGCCTTTTAGATCATAGATTAGCACATGCCTATAGGTGATGACTTGAGTCTCCTGAGTATTAGGCCTTGAAGATGGGGTTCTTTGAGTAGAATCTAATATTTATTATACTTTTCACATATCATATAAAATAATCCTTATTAATATCACTATTTATTCATTATCAGGCCTCATTTATCATGTAAGGTATGCTTTCCTTGATTGAGAATGCAGACCTATAGGTCTTTAGATCTATAGGTGTGCATTTGCTCCCATATAGACCACTTAACACATGTTTATTGGACCTTTTTACAAAGATATGAATATTGATCATGTTAAATAACCTCCCTCTTGCCTTTATTGGGTTTAAAATATTGTATTTTACTCCCATAAACATACATGTACCCTTTCAATTTAACCCTGCCTCTTTCATAAGAATGTAGGTTAGGCTTTTATAAACTACTTGATTACAAGTATGAAAGTATGCCTCTTCCCATCGATACTCTAGGAAAATTTGGGATTTGACTAATATTATAAAGAGTTTATTCTTGTTCTTATTAATCTCAAAGAATCCTCCTTGACATGTGTTGATCTCTTGTGATTTCTTTTTCAAAGTGGCATAAGAGACCATTCACTTTTACTATTATGCAGTCATCCCTAAAACTACCTCTATAAGCTCATCGATGTTGATTCACACCTTGATACACCTTTCAAAATCCAAGAATATCATTATAACCTTCTCATGTTAGCCAACTAGGCTTGTAAGGCATTTAGGATCATTTTACTTTTTATTAGATATTAGAATGGCCATGATGCCTCCTTATAACTCTGAAACTAGGTTGATGATCATGTTTTAGGGTTTATAATCCATGTTATGATATTTTTCACATCAAATAGGCAAGTTATATCCCTCTTCAATGACCATATCACCTTTCTCTCACAAACACCTCATGACTATCTTGCATTCTAGACCTATATAAGCACTTTTAGGTGCAAATGAATGGATTTTGGACTTGAGGGGGTGTGAAATAACCCAAAACACCTTCCTCCATGATCTTGACTTATTCAACATGCTCAAAACCCTATTTTTATTTTTGAAATATCTACAAAAGATAGTATTTCACATGTTTATATAGGTGATTGTACCATTAAATTATGTATAGAGGCCTTTCATAAAGTTTAGAACATGGTACAAGTGTTTCCATGGAAACTTAGATGCATTTAGATCCATTTCCTTCACTATTTATCTTATCAATTTTATAGTAGGGTCTAAGAAGGGTTTTGAGTGACTCAAGTTCTTAACATTTGTTCATAGAGTTTATCCATTGTATCTAAGAAGCAATGGCACTGATAGGAAGTCTCACCTCCTAAAATCCTTGAAGAGTATTTGACCCCATACACCCTATCCGTACATTTGTGAGCAAATAAAGTTGACCCTCACTAGTCTGCCAAGGAGTTAATAGAGATTCTGATGCAAATTTTGGAATCTCAAGTTCTGTGCAAGCTTTCTATCTATGGATGTGGTTTGGAAAAGGTGAAGAGACACCCCTAAACTATTTTCACCTACAAATGGATATCCCAATTCTGTATAAATGCCTATAACAACCTACAAAGGAGTTATTCTCTCAATTTGAATGTTGAACCTACAAGACTTATATAATCTAACATTGCTGACATGCATGCAAGTTATATAACTACTTCAAAATCTTTGACAAGTGTATTGTATGGATATTTAATCGTTGTTGGCTTTTTCATGCATTGAAATTGACTGTATGCACTTTCTCCTTGTATGATACTATACCTTACACTTCACAAAACAACCTTAACTTCTCCAAAGAAATGTAAAATTTTCATACAAGGTGGTCAACATATTATATGACTTTGATGGACACTTTTAAACCTTTTAAAACTTTAGAATAAACCTCTTAATGTTGACTTTATGACTAGACTAGCACAAGAAAAATACAAACCATTAACATAATCTTGTCAAAATAACCTTAAATTTTGATAATAAGACATCAACAAGACCATTTTAATACCTCAATAGGCATATATGGGCTATGAACAAGGTTATAAAAAATGAGAAGTCAATTTTTTGATGAACCTAGTCTATGGTAACCAAAATTTGGCTAACACAAACTACTACAAGAAAAAATGTCTCCCAATGGTAAAGTAAAAAATATTATGTGTATATAAGAGTCATAAACATAAAAGTGATTTGTAATTATGTTATGGTTTGATGGTCATTATTAATGTAGTATTTTCTTAAGATGATAATTGAGATTAAAAACATATTTTATATAATTTTTCATGTCACTAGTAATGCAAAAAATTTAATGCTATCATTAGATTGAATAGTCAATTAGTTCAAATAATTCAATGTGCACATATGAGAGTTCACCTTCTATTTTTATTCAACATTTCCTTTTCATAAGGTTTTTAGTTGAAAGTATTCATGTATAAATGTCTATATTATTCTATTGAAATTAATTTTTTTAATGAAAAATGATAGCTTTACATGAATAGAGTAGGGATTGGCCTTGAAGCTATTGTGAAGTGGTTCAAGTTCATACCAATGTGTAGGTTTTTCGTATGTATGGTTTAAGTTTGTATCACATTGTAAGTGGGTTAAATGGATGATAAAAAATATATATGTGTAACTTTTATTATTAAAACTGATACATTTCCCCCTGTTTGTATTAATGTTTTTGGTGGTAAAAGTGTGTTATTGGGTGTCTCTTTTTTTGTTGTGAAAAATATGGGTTTGTAAAGGTGAGACCCATAAAATTAAAAAATATTTACCTTTTTGATTTGGTTTTTTGACCATTGGTAATGCAACATTATTTTATTCTTTAAGATGGCACTAGAGATTAAAACAGTTTTTTTGATAGTTAGTGTAGGTTTAACACTGATATAGGTTGGGTTTATGCTAATTTATCTTCATTTTTTATTAATTATTTTATAATATTCACACTATTAGCTTCAAATTTATATTTAAGATATTTTTAACTACTTTCTTTTTTGTAAAAACTTCCTGTACTTTTATTTTTGTATTTTTTAAGAAGACATATTATGTGTTGTGTTAGTCTGCTTAAGTTAACTATATGGTAAAATTTAATATTACATTCTAGTTAGTGGTGTCAAGTTTATAGTTTATTTAGATTTTTGGGATGAACCAATTCATTAGTATAAATACCTCTATATAGGTAAATTATTTATTTAGTCAGTATTCTATAAAACCACAAAAAACATGAGAAAACATTATCATTATTGTTAGCATGTCTTGTGCTTTGGCTTGCATATTCTCATATTTTTTTTAATACCCACAATTCATAGCATTCTATATTTATAAATAAAAATAATTATAAGTGTGAGAAAATGTCAAAATGTGCAGGATAAGTTTTTATTTGAGGTGATACACATTTGTCTTAAACAATTTGAGAAATTAAATTTTCTAATACTAACTTGTGTTAGAGTTATATTTGTTTTCTTTCAAGGTTTTAATAAATACCATGTAATTTTCTTAGTGTTTTAAACTCCTATTAAAAAAACCGTGTGCCAATACAATATATTTGAACATGTATGTACATCCACATTGAAGGCGTGAATTCACATTTATTTCCAAATATGTTTGTGGATGACTTGGAAAAACTATCACTTGTATTTCCTTCAATATACATATATTTTATCAAGGATTCACACACACACAAAGACACATACATACACATGAATTTTTATCTTCGTAGGTATTCAGCAAGTATTATTTGTTTATTGGTTTTGAAGATAAGAAGTCTAGGGATTTAATTCTTCTATGTGTCTCCTACATATGTTTTGTATTTGATTAAATGCAACACAAACACTTATAATATAACATATGCACAAT
>JARHVA010005844.1:72500-220000 GCA_037957365.1 Torreya grandis
ATATTATAACTCTACTAGGGTTAATTAAATAAAAAAGGTAAGGTTTGAACCCATTCTAAGCTCTAGCTACACCTAAACTCACCCTGGGTTGGGGTTTGTTGATAAACCTATAAATACAATCCTAGACATCTTCATTTGGATAACTTGGACATATTAATGTTATAATGTTAGTGTTATGAAAAGATTGAAATTTGTAGAGTCATAATGCCAAAATTGTGAATCACAAGCCAAGCCATCAATCCATCAAGCTACATCAAGAAAGTATGATCCAAACCATGGTGCTAAGGAGAGAAGGAGACAACCAAGATCCATTGCCACATACTTCTTTAACACAAGCCTATCAAGCCAATGAAGATATATAATGGAGCATTCAAGGAAGGTAATAAAAATTTATTTTTATTACATTTTATTTGTGCTTTGTTAATTGGTTCTCTTCACCAAGATCCTCTATGATCGAGGCATAGAGGTGTTATGTTTTGTTAGTGTGTTTTTCATTTAATTATTTTATATGAAAACTAACACTTGATCTAACCTCCCCTCCATCTTCAAATTCCTATCATCATAAATGTCATGCCTAGTGGGATCCTGAGCACCCCACCTACCAAGGAGATGAAGATGAAACTCAAAAATTGACAAAAAAAGCTTGAATATCTTCAAATTTACAATTTTAGCTTTGATTTTGCTTGATTTTTAATTCTTGAATTAACTAAGATCTACATAGAGATCGACATCAATCAGGCCTAACCAGTATCAATTCTAATGACCATCATTAGTTTAACCCAAATGAGTACAGTTATTTGTGACCATCATCAGATGGTATGCAGGGCAAATCATGGTTTATAAATATTGAATTTTGAATCTTTTTAACATTCCTTATTGTCATTTATTAGTTTTAGTAGCATTTAAAATCTTTGTCTAATCCATGTACTATAATTTTTGTTGAGTTTTTATCTAACCATTGACTAACTTAACATTTTTCATCTTGTGTGGTTTTGCCTTTGGGTTCACAAGTGATCAACAGCAGTCCTAGTTGACAAATATCGGTCATTTACTATCGTTGTCGATTCTCTTTGAGACTAATTAGCATTGGCTACCTTGAAACTAGCATCGGTCATTTCTGACTAACTACAATCACTATGTTTTCAAAAATAAAAACCTAAGAGATACTTTTTCAAAGTTCATTTGCTTACCATTAAAAATGCTTCAAAGTAGGAGACTATCTAACAATTGTAGTTCCAAGGCTTGATTGGAACATGAAATTTGTAGTTTTAAGTGGTTTTAACATTTCATTTTGGGTACCTAAAAAGAATTATCTATGTCATTCACACTTCATTTTTGCGTTAAAATGAACATGTTAAATATTGAAATTTGGTCCTTGGTGCTTAAAAGGAATTAGGATTACTAATGTTTTTCACACTTCATTTTTGGTGCTTAAAACAAATTCTTAAGTCTTGAACACTTAATTTTTTGGTGTTTAAAATTTAACTTAGGCTCAATCTTGAACAATTGGATTTTGAGCTTAAAAGGAACATAGATGGCTTTGTGTAAGTTGTTTTTTGAAAGTCTTTCACGATTTTGCACTTAAGCCAAGGAACTAAGTAAAAAATTTCATCACATATTTTAATTTGGTGCCTAAAATCAACACTTACTTTAATCACAATTTCTTGAATTTTTTTTTTTATTATTTTTTTCCACCAAAAGAATGGCATGTGTATGCTCTCCCTCCATCCCCTATAGGTAAATCGGGTAATAAAGTGCCTTTTCATTGTAATTGTGCCTAGTATAAGGAGTGGAAAGAAATTTTTATAGGCTCTCCCCAAAACCTGTATGGCTTAGGTAATCTAAAAGCAACCCTAATGTATTTCCTCTTGTCATTTATTTTCATGCAATTTAGCTTGTGAAGGGGATGTCATTGCCTCTCACAAGTTCTCTAGGGAAGAATTGAATCTAGGCTTCATCTCTTGGTAGTGTTTCAATCCTGTTCCATGTTGGGGTATACAAATTAGGGTATGCATGCTAGGAGAGCTAGGGGGTTGAGCGACTAACCTCTCCTTTCATAATGAAGGCCAAATTAGGTATGGTCCACTAGGGGATTTCACTAAGTAGTCCATAGATGGAATCTTCATGCAAAGGAATAGACCCTTCCATGATAAGTTTATCGGTATGAACTAAATTAATTTGACTTTTCTCTTATGTTAGCCATACTTAGGATCAATCTATATGGTCGTAACTTATAAGTTTTAGTTAACCCCACCTTCCATACCTTGATAAGATATCCGATGATATACTTAGTTGTATTTATTTCATTTATTCCTTTATTACTTACTATTTTATGTCTAAAAATTTGTTTGTAAAAATCATATCATAAATGAGTTTGATTTTCTACATTACTCCATTGTTTGAGGAGGCATTATGTCATCCATTTGACACCATGCTTTAACTTAGACTTCTTTTTGTGTCAATAACATTATGTGTGTCACTTGATTGAAATGGGTAAGATTACACTACCCAAATCAATTCAAGTTTTGAGACTTAGAAGTATTTGAAATAAAATATTATTTATACCTTTTGAGAGCACTAATGTTGTTGGGCTACTCAAATTGTTTAAATAGACTTGTCTTATCTTGCATCCCAGTTTCACATTTGAAATTGAACCATGTGTCTTATGGGATCTTTGTTTTAGAGCAATCACGATATTTAAATTTACCTAGCTTGTTGGTTAATAAATCTTAAGTTTTTCTAACTTGAATTTTGAATTAACCTTTACAAGTTTGAATTCAAATATTGATTGATTTTTGTTTAGGCCTCATTTCATAGGGGGTGATACACAAATATTTCCCTTTTGGGTTGCATAACTTAGATTAATTTTTGACCCAAATTCAAAAACTATATTGTTTGTGCCTTTGTTTGATAAAATCAGTCTATTCCCAAGTGCCTTTTGTTTAGTGCCGTATACCAATTTGATCATGTTTATGTCTATAATCAAGTGCCTTGTTTATGCTAAAGTGTTACAAGTTTTTTAGATTAAAATCCTCTCTTTGTTTCAAGTATAGTTTTTGATGTTGTATTTGGCTAAAAGCCCTCGCACATGAATTTTTTTATCCAAATTTTTGATGCCACATTTGGCCAAAAGACCTATCAAATTTTACCTTTCCTAGTTTAGACCTATTTGAAACATCTTTGGACCTAGAGTTTGGCATCTTGTTTTTAGTTCATTTTACTTGACCTTGTTTATGTGAGACATTTAATGTAAGACTTTTGACGTTATACTATTTTTAAAAAACCTTTGCATAGACCCTTTGGAGATATAACTCCATATCTTTTGACCATGTTTGACCTAGTTTGAGCCTTTTACCTTTTTAGACAAATCTTTTTCGAGTTTTTAGAACTCTAATTCCCATCTTGTTACAAAACATTTGCCATTGATTTGACCATGTCTCACTATACACATAGTGGAGTCATGTATAATCCTAGATATGGAAATGTTGTCACACAAGAGGACTTTTTTAAAAAACCTAATGAAGAAGATTTTGTTTGGGAGATGAATTCTTATCCACCTTTTAACATTAAAATAGGGGAACAAAGTCATGATCCTTTGGCCAATTATTTGGTTAACACTCCTCCATACATAGAGAAAGACCAAGAATAGATGTACCAATATTTGGATAACATACTTTTGGTTGAAAAAAAAATCTAAAAATAACCTTATTACATTATAATACCATCATCATATGATCCTAATAGATCCTAAGTCTAGTAAGAGGACCTTACAACATGTCTTACAATTACAATAATAAACAAGCATCTTCTAGCAACCCTAATGATATTGTACCAATGTTGTATCAATATCCTCATATGATTGTCACATAAAAAAGACTCATGTAGGACCACTTCATTCAATTGTAGACAACATACTAGACATATCAAATCCTTGTACACATATTTAATCATATGACCATGATAAATACACCTCTAATTAAGTTAGTTACTTTAATAGAAGTCTTATTTGAGTTAATAGGCTAGGAAACTCAAGGATTTGACCCATTTCTGAAAATAACTTTAGGAGAAAACATGTTCAATACTCCAACAATCAAAGAAGTGTCTTTAAATTATATGTAGAATAGTGAGCCAAATATAGTGGACAATATGCAAGTAACATCCAATTTAAACAAAAGTGGTGTTAATGCACATATAAATACTCAACAATAAAATATGTTTTTATCTAACACCATGAGTGGTTCCCAAACTCAAGGGGTAAGATTTTTTAATTCCCAATATCAGCCAACTACATCTAATCCTCAACTAGCTACTTCTTCAAGCACTCAACATCAATGATTAAGTAGTCAACCAATGACCAAAGTTGTGCCACAAAAAAAATGTGATGAATATTACTCCACCCCACCAAGTGATGATTAATATTCCATAACAATAGACACCATAAAGTATACCCACACAACTAAGGTAAAACATCTTTCCACCTCAATAGTGGAAACCAATGTTCCACCTCATCAAATAAGAATGAACATACATCTTTAGTCACAGATTAACATGCCAATTCAAAACCAAACAATGTATAACCAATAATGTACAACTATTGGTAAGTGATAGATATTAAATCTCCAACATGATTCTATTTCCCAATAGAGATTCACATAACTAAGAGGTTCCAATGTTACTCAAGTACCTATTAGGCAACAATTGCTTTTCATGCAAAAAGTGCCACAAATTCTAAAATAGGGTCTTGGTTCACAAGTTCCCCTCAATTAGAAAGGTATGACTAGTAGACAACATGCCCTATTTAACCTCAACAGTCATAGTACAACCATATTCCTCCATCCCAACTACAAAATTACTAATATTAAGCCTACATACCCAATCCTAACTAGAATATCGCACTACAATATGTGAAATTTCAATAATCGCATCTTGATCCATATATGAATATTCTTGGTCTATTCCCTAACCAATCTAACATTCCATAATAAATACCTCCATTATACCTTAGTCAAAGTAATCTACTGATGATCTCACAACCTTCACCTCAAGCCAATGATCCCATTGGTTCCTCACTCAAGAGCTTCAATAAATGAAGGATGCAATTTCCCTCATCCAAGCTAGTAAAAAGACCAAGAAATTAAAGTTGGAAGATGTGTATTCTTACCCTTTCAATATGGATTAATTATAGATACCATTTCCTCTAGGGTATGAACCACCAAAGTTTGACAAATAAAAGGGGAAAGGTGACCCCAAGGCCCATTTAACATAATTCTTTGTTGCAAGCCAACTAGTGGCCTATGATGACATATAACTATTATTGTTGTTTATAAGAAGCCTAAAAGGGAAAGCTTTGAATGGTTCCTAAAATTACCCTAGAATTCCATATCTGATGTTGATGATCTTTCAAACAAGTTCATCCATCACTTCTCTTACAATCTCAAGCATGAGATTTCATTAGTACACTTGACACAAACAAAGAAAAAGGTTTGTGAAAGATTCATAGGTTATCTAAAGTGATGGAGGGGCCTTGCAAGTTGATTTATCAATAGTCTACTAGACAAACAACTAGATATTATGTTTACCAAAATTTTACACACTGAGATATCCTACAATTTAGAGTTGTAGTGTGCACATAGTTTTAAATAGATCATTGGCAAAGGTTTACTAATTGAAAGAGACCTTATTAACAAATGGATCATATAAATGACCTCATCAAACCAAAGCCATAACTAGAATTAGAATAATGACCAAAATTAGAACCATGTCGAAGTGTAAGCATCACAATAAATCTAGACCAATAACTATGATAAACCAAATTAGTTTAATCACAACAAGAATGTTGTAGGAAATGGAGTAAAAGAGTCATGACATGTACAAATAGTGCAAACACCATTTACATAGCCTATGTTGCATATGCACATAAATCCTAACTAATAACCTCTTTATCAAATGAAGCAAGCATAGCAAGTGCAAAAACCTCGACCAATGCAACAAAAAAATCAGCCTATGTCTTTGCAAGACCCTTTTCCAATGATAAATGTTCCTACTATCATGTATTTAGTAACCTTAGAGAACCCATTGAATCTATGTTTCATAAATTTCCATGCCCAATTTGATTAATTGGCCTATTTTGAAGCATTATCTTGAGGGTACTACCTATCCATATTGGAAGAGGTTAGAGGACTTTTACAAGTATCATCAGGTCAATAGACATAATTTGCATTATTGTGTGTAAATTTAACATGTGATCAAGAATATGTTAGAAATATAGAGATCACATTAGATTGTAGAGCTTACACATTCAATAAGAACCTCAACATTTATCAAAATCCTTTTCCGCAACATAAAAACCAAAAACATCAACAATAATGGCCAACGAAATAATAACAATAATAGTATCAACAACCAAGGTAAAACCAATAGACTCAACAAAATCAATAGCAAAACCACCAACATCAAAATAATTGATAGAACCAGGGTCAAAATGATGCTAATAACTAATAGGCCTACCATGTGGTTGTGCACATCCACTATCCACAAGAACATATTGATGGAATTCCTTATCCAATTCCAAGTTCCTAATGATATATCTCTAGATAAATTTCAAGATTTGGTTGGGCATTTGGCTCTAAGCCAACAATTAACCTTCAACTAAAATGATATGTCATCCCTTGGCACACCTCATAACAATCCATTGCATATTAAAGTTTACATAACATGGCACAAAGTGAAACACATCCTCATAGATAATGGATTGGGTCTAAATATTATGTCTATAAAGCTACAAAAATCTCCAAGCTACAAAAATTACCATCAAAGCTTACAATAATAAAGAGAGAGGATCACAAGGAACCATCAGTATACTAGTTATCATTGGGACTTTGACCCATGATACACTTTTCCATGTGTTAGATCTTGATTTTTCATACAATATTCTTTTGGTAGACCTTAGATACATGATATTATTGCAATCCCATTGACATTTCACTAGTGTATCAAATTCTCCCATTCAGGAATGGAGGTTGCTATTCTATGAGATTTGCTTCCATGTGATCATTGCAAGCATTTAGAAGTTGAGTTTGAAAGCTATAACTACCTTTTCACCATGAATCCAATTGCCAAGAAGGACAAGGGGAAATCAATACTTGTTGATTCAATAGAGGCCAAATACATTGAACCTAATACCTTTAATTCACTTTCCCACATACCACCTCCTAAAATGTCGAATCATTACACCATCTGAGATAATGGCCCAGGTGAATACTTGAACCATGACACCTTTCACATTACAAAACTTACACATAACCCAAAGTCCTTTGGAAGATTGAAAGCCAAACCACTCATGCAATGGCAAAGAAATGACAAAGGACAAATTCATAGTCCATCACCTATCACTTTCATACTAGCCTCTAGCCAAGAACAAGACCCACTCAAAGGTGATGAATCATGGTTGTATAATAACAAATTGGTCAATTGTTACAAAATTTACAAATACCCCATTCCTAATAATATCATGGAGAATAAAGACTATGAAGAAGGAGGCCTTAGGCCAAAATAATAGGGAACACTTGAGCCAATTTCTATGACTAGGTATAAAGGAACTTATGGACTTGTATTTAAACCACCTAGGTGTGACCCCACGTACCTTATTCAAGTTCTAATGCCAACTAATAGTGATGATGATGCTAGGAGTGAAGTAGAGTCTAATCATATCCCTTTTAATGACCTAGCCCATAACAATTTGTTTGATAATAATTCCATTTTTACCCTTCAATTAGTTATTCACCATAACCCACTACCATTATATTATCCCCAACTAATAGACTAGGGCCATCAAATCTAACATGCCAGTTGATGAGTTTTAGAATGATGAGGCTTTCTATGATTTTTTAGGCCTTAAGAATAATGTTCTATTAGGAGACCATGAAAAAGGGTTCTCAATCAAACTAGATATTGAAGCCTATTTTGGAGAGCAGGTGAACACCCTTAGCCAAAAATAATTTAATAAAACATTAAGGTCCCAAAGTGAAAACCTCTTTGAAGCACTTTTAGACTAGGGAAAGAGTAAAGATAAAGGCTAGTCTAGTGGTGAAAATCTATTTCAAGTACAATTAGATAGGTGTGTTCAACCTTCTTCAAACATAGATCAAGAGACCACCAATAATGAACTTAACTATGGTTATAAGTTTATTTTTGAAGAACAAGAGGATTTTGATCAAATTATCTAGGACACCAACAATGATGAACTTGTCTATGGGTCAGAATTCAGTCTTGAAGAACAATAGGCATTTGATCACATCATCCAAGAGTTCACAACAATGATTTTTATATGTCCATCCCTCCCATTGGGGGATTTTGATTCATCATGCCTAGGTGAATTGAAAGAGCTAGACTTAACATAAGACTTTAAAATTGTAAAACAATTCAAATATTTGCCCACTATTCTTGAAGATGGTTTGACCCTTCTAGTGGAAGACACAATATAGGTAAACATCAGGACTCGAGATGACTTGAAATGGATCAAATTAGGTTCATCCCTCACTAAGGAGGAGCTTGAATTCCTTATAACCCTATTAAATAAATTTGTTGATATATTTTCTTGGGCCTACTTTGACATGCCTAGTTTAGACCTTGCCTTGGTTGTTCACCACCTTGTGGTACATCCTGATGCCAAACTAGTGAAATAAAAATTATGAAAAATGCATCCTTCCATTGTTGTATTAGTAAATAAAGATTTGTAAAATATCTTAGAAGTGATATGTATTATAAAAATTGACTATTTTGAATGGATGTCCAATATTGTGCTAGTCAACAAGAAGCTAGAAGGAATCAAAATCTGCACTAATTTTAGGGACATAAACAAATCTTTCCCTAAGGACAACTTTCCTCTAGAAAACATTGACATTATTTTCAACTCCACAATAGGTTATGAAATAATTTCATTGATGGATATATTATTAGGCTATAGTCAAATTCAAATCACACTAAAAGACCAACACAAAATAACATTCACCACTCTTTGGGGTACATTTTGTTATCAGGGCATGCCATTTGGTCTTAAAAATCTAAGGGATACCTATCAAAGAGACATGAATTTCATATTTCATGATATGATACATGACATTATTAAAGACTATGTTGATGACATACTAGGTAAATCAAAGACCAAAACTGATCATCCAACAACACTGAGGAGGATATTTGAGTGATTGTGTAAGTACAAATTCAGGATTAAGCCTAAGAAGTGTGTTTTTAGAGTTACTCCAGGAAAAATTGTTGGCTTCATGTGACTTTTTGAGGCATTGAAGTTGATCCATCCAAAGTATGATCCATAAAAAAAATTCCAACACTAACCAATTTGAAGTAGCTCCATAATTTGCAGGGCAAGCTATAATCCATTAGATGCTTTATATCTTAATTAGATGACAAGTGCCATCCATTTACACACCTACTGAATAAGGGTGTAAAATTTATTTCAAATAATGATTGTCAAAAATATTTTCAAAAGTACTATCTTGTTAATCTACCTAATTTATTACCTCTTACACCAGGAAAACCATTCCTCTTATACCTATCAGTGATAGATAAAGTTCTAGGGGAACTTATAACTCAACATGATGATAATGTAAAATAACATGCCATGCACTATCTAAGCCATACATTGGTCACATATGAGCACAATTATACACCCATTGAAAAAGCCTATTTATCTATGATCTTCGAAGCTAAAAAACTATGACATTATATGTATAACAATAAGACCATGGTCATTTTTAAAGTATATCGACTCAAGTATATACTAAATAAAACATATTTACAAGGCCACATGGCCAAATGGATCATGCTTCTCAGTGATTTTGAGATAGAGTATGTCAACATAAATCCATCAAGGGGTAGGTTCTCTCAGATCAACTTGTTGAAGCACCCCTTGTAGATATAGAACCATTGATATTATAATTTCTTAATGAAACCATTATGACCATCATTAAAAAACCTTTATGAGTAGTACTAGAAGTTTTATTTTTATGGGTCATTCATAACACATGGATCAAGGGTAGGCCTTTTATTTATTACACCATAGGGGGATCTCATCCCTAAGTCATTAAGAATCAGCTTTCCTTGTAGTAACAGCATGGGAAAATATGAAAAACTTATTTCAGGGCTTTGATAGGTAATACAATGGAACATACAACATTTAAAGGTTTATGGTGATTCATAGCTAATAATCAGTCAAATTATAGACCATTTTTAGACTAAATATGACAAGATGGTTCCATGCAAATCCATGGTCAACATTCTCAAGCAATAGATTATGACATCCAGTTTGCACATATACCAAGGGCCAATAATAGAACAATAAATGCCATGGCTAATATTGGATCCTTGATTCAACAAATGGATATGGCCAAAGAATATTATTTCTCATTGAAAACATGCTAGTGATGGCTCATGAATCTTCCCATGTCATAATGATCTATGATATTATTGATCCTAATTTTACTTGGTATTTAGACCTATATGCCTATCTTCATGATCAAATTATGCCACTAGAACTATCTTATAAACAATCTAAAGCCTTTATCCATAATGTTGCATGTTATACCTTACTCAAGAAAACCCCATACCACTAAAATTTTTATAGAACTGTATTTTGTTGTTTACATTTGATATAATCAAAATTAACATTATGAGAAGTTCATGAATGTGTATGTGGTGCCCAAACCAGCAAAGCAGTCCTAACCAAAATGCTCTTACATACTAGTTACTATTATCCAATAAAGGACATAAATTCAACTAAATATGTCAATATATGTGATAAATGTCAATGACATACCAATCTCATTCATGCCCCAACCAAGACTCTAAAACCAATGTTGACACCATGGCCATTTGCTACATGGGACCTTGATCTTATTATGAAGATAAACCCCACCTCATCTAGTGGCCATAAACATATCCTCATCACCACATAATATTTCATTAAGTGGGTTGAATCTATACCTCTCACTTACATGATTGGAAATAAAATATCCAAATTCATCTTTAACCATCTCATTTTTTTCTACAATATTCCTTCCAACATTATATCTGATAATGGAGGATCATTCAAAAACAAGGATGTCAAATTAATATGTGTCGAGTACAAAATAAAACAACAATTTTCCATGAAATATTACCCTTAAGGTAATGGCTAGGTAGAATCATCTAACAAAACCATTATCGACATCCTTAAAAATATTTTCAATGATGTTGACCATAATTAGTACCTTCAAATATTTCATGCCCTCTAGGCATACAATATCAATCATTATACTCTCATAGGTGCCACTCCATACTCTCTTGTTTATGGTATTGAGGACATTCTTCTCATTGAGGTTGAGTTACCTTCATTATGTATCTATTTAAAGCATGCCCTAAATGATGAAGGCTATCAAGTAGTTCACCTATAAGATTTGGAGTTACTTGATGAAAAATGCATTGACATAGTAAACAACATGCAAGCATACTAGAAATAACTCCATGGCCATTATAATTGGCATGTGAAACATAGAGACTTTGAACTTGGTGATATTGTTCTTAAAAAAAACCAAAAGAATAACATAGATGAGAAGAAATATAAAGACAATATCAAATATAATTGAGTAGGTCATCTCATCATTCTTATAGACTATGGTGCTGTAGTAAACAGGATCACCACAGCAGATAGAGATGAACTTGATGAGCCAATGAACATTATACACCTCAAGCATTACTATGCTTGAGTGATTTGGTGTATTATCAATGAGAACCATTTCAAGTTGTATGATATTATCAACATTATTCTTTGTACCATATCATTCTACCATCCTATTAATTTATTGTTTCACCATTCTGTTTTACCATACATTTTCTGTCAACCAAAATTGTTTTGAAACTCCCTACCTAGCCCATTTGACCTTGCTTCATCTATTATTTATGCTTTTAGCATAAAGATTTAGATCAATTTCAATAGTTATTTCAAGTATTCTAGATAGAGGCCGTATTCTAGAGTAGTATGACAAAAGCTTTGGTAGTTTCATCCTTTATTTCTTATTTCATTCTATATCATACCTTATTTATGTGGGCCTAATTATAATTGCCTTTGGGCAAATTAGTGTCTCATCAGTATTCCTATTAATTATAACCACCTATGGGTAAATTATTATCATTGATATATATTGATTATTATAACCTCCTATGGACAAGTCATCTTGTTCATGTACCCTAATTGAGGTATCTTTATATGCCATTGATCATAATTGCTTATGGGTAATTTAGTTCATTCCATCATGTTCATTAGTTTGGTCCACTAATTTCATTCTTTTGAGGGACCATTTACTGAACCCTTTTCCAACCACTCCCTTGAGTGGGAAACCTATAGTTCATATATTGTCATTGAAGTTGTAAGCATAAATGACATTTTAATTTTTTGAGAAGATGTTACTATGTTTACAACTTGCAGTGCCTTCCTAAATAGGGGAAACTGTAGACACCTTAAATTGGCCACTAATGGCTTCATACTATAATTTAGACTGATTCTTACCAAAATTTACAAATACAACCTAAGAATCACTAAACATCTCAAATTTGGGTTTATAACATGAAATTTGGCCTATAGACCAATTAAATAGAGCAAATTCATCCATCACTTAATTCAAATCTTGTAAAATTTTAAAAATCCTAAATATAATTATTTAACATGCAAAACCTAATCAAACACCTAATTAAATTTATCCATGAGAAATTAAATGAATTATCAAAAAGGAAATTAAAAAATCAAATACTATACTAGGAATTCATAATTACTTTTTGTGAGTTTTCAAACATCCTAAAATATCCCACCTATGCCTATTCATTGCTAATCATGACTATTTGACACTTTTTAACTCTATTGGGGTTAATTAACTCAAAAAGGTAAGGTTTTAACCCATTCCAAGCTCTAACTACACCTAAACTCACCATGGGTTGGGGTCAACTTCTAAACTTATAAATACAAGCCTAGACCTCTTCATTTGGAGAGCTTAGACATAGTAATGTTATAATGTTGGTTTTATGACAAGATTGAAATCTATAGAGTTATAATGCCATAATTATGAATCACAAGCCAAGACATCAAGCTACATCAAACAAGTATGAGCCAAACCATGGTGCCAAGGAGAAAAGGAGATATCCATGCTCTATTACCATAGGCTTCTTGAGAACAAGATGAACAAGCCAATGAAGAGATCTTTTGGAGCATTCAAAGAAGGTAAGAAAGTTTGTTTTTCTTACATTTTATTTATGTTTTGTCAATTAGTTCTCTTCATCAAGCTTTACCTATGATCTAGGCATGGAGGTGTTATGTTTTTTTAGTGTTTTTTTCATTTCATTTTTTTATATGAAAACTAACATTGTCAAATTCCTAGCATCACAGTGGCCATGGAAAAAAATTATCTTCTAATCTCCTCTTCTATTGAGCACTATGTGACATATTTAGAAGGAGGAACGTTGTATGTTGGAATATTGTTTTTGTCATTCATAAAATGGGAACTAGGTCTAAATATATAGTGTGACTCAATCATGAAGATCCCCATGTGGTTTTCCCTTCCCCAAATTATTATAGAGTTTTGGCAAGATGAGGTGATTCTTGGTGTTGGATGGGCCATTAAATAACCAATTTCAATTGAATTAGATACAAGTTTAAAAAGGAGAATTGTTGAATCTATAATTAATGTTTATGTTCTTGTAAATAAATTGGTCTTCATAAGCATCTAGATGAATACTAAATTTTTAAATTAGACTCAGAAGATTATCTATGAAAGAGACATCCTGATTTGTAAAGAGTGAAACTCTGTAGGACATAGAGGTTATGGATGATTGAAAAAATTGTTTAATTCCTCAATACCTAACAAATAAGATGGTAGTGGGAAATAAAGTGTAGGTTTATGTTTACAAAAATCCTTACCTAATTCAAACATTGGTATGATTTTGGTGGAAAAGTGTAAGGGAAATGCTCAATCATTCTCTCCTACAATCAATAGGATAACATTTTTGGTAATAAAATATGGTTGAAACCTAGAGTCATTGAGCCTTGATAAAAACCCCAACGTTCTGCTACTCTAATTGAGAATTCAAAATAAGCCTCTCATATTAGGAAAGTGTCCCCCAAAAAGAGGCTCAATATCATGTTTTTTACCCTTAAAAAACGAATATGACAGATTCCTTTAGGTCCCCATATGGAGAATAAGGATGATGATCGACATGATCATTGTTTCTAATATGGAGTACCACTTGGTCATATATTTTCATGCAACATTTCCTCTCCTTGAAAAGACCAAAATACCCCAATTAGAACAACTTCTCAAGGAAAAGAGAATTGGGTGGAGGTTAAAACTTTGAAAAATAAAAAAAATGTAACTACCCCTAGAGTTTCCAAGAGAGGGAGAAAACCTCATAAGGACAAGGGTATAACTCAACAATAAAAAAAATGATATTGATAAGGACCTTTTAAGATCCTAAGATAGTCTAGACTTATATAAATCTATGTTTTTTGTTCCATAATCTAGAATCTTCCCTGGACCCCGTTACTAAGAAAGTGTGTTTAAGATTTATGGCTTTGGAATCATAACAAAAGTTACCTTTTTCTATCATATCGTCTCACAATATGAAAGCTATTTATGATGGTTGGTTTTATGCATTTGAAAAATATCCATTTGATCTCTTTATCACTCGTAATACAAGCCATTGGAGTATTTATTATAGTTTCTTTCCCATTTCATGTTTGAGTTTTGAATTAATCACCCCTTCCAAAAAACTTTGGTGGGAGGTGCATTTAGAGGCTTCCCTATGTGGGAGAAATTTAGCTTTTGAATGGTCTAGGAATAACTTGTAGACCATTAGAGTCAAGAAAGGTGGAAGGAACATTGACAAATGACTCCCTCCCATTGGTAGGATGGACAAGGTTGATGTTAACTCAAGTTTTAAGAATAGCCAAAAGCTTAGTTTCTTGAACCTAATCAATGATTAGTAAAATAAGAACCTAACTTTGTACATTCCCAACAAGATTCAAGATGAAGTAGAGGCTAAATATAGTAACTATTTTATCAATAATTTATGAGGTGGATGGTATGATATAGATATTATCAAGAACTAGACAAAAATAAAGTGAGATAATGATATAATTGTCAACATGGTGACTATGGCTAATGGATGTATGTGTTTCACTAAATTTTTGCTTATTTTCTTGTTTATAAAGAAGTAAAACTTAAAATAAGGGTGAGGCTAGTATAAATTAAATGTATTTTGTGCACTTGAATCTGAATGATTGTAGATACTACTCTTTATCTGGGGAGGATGACCTATAGATAAGAAAGCAATCTATAAAATGGTGGATTAGTGAGATAGTAGGGTGGACTAACTAGCATGAGATAGATCCAAGAATCACAAGCTTCCTTGGAGGCTTTCAATCTGCATTTTTAAAAAATTTATGTTTTTATAAACTAAAAATATATGCTTACATGAAATAACAGAAGGTACTTAAATCAAATACTAGAAATGTTTGAAAAGAAACAAGTGATTTTGATTAAAATAGAAATAAATGATTAAATACTAATGTTAAAATCCTAAAAAATGATTTGGAAAATAATTTTAAGTTCTGTGATAAAAAATAAACTCATAAACTAAGATCTAGGTATGGGTGGATGGGTTAAATTAGCTTGATATTGTAAAAATGAACACACAATGACCATCGGTGGTTAGGTGTGACTGTCGGTGGTTGGGTGAATCCATCAATGGTTAGGTAAGACCATTGGTAGTTATAGTGGAATTTGGTTTGGGAAAATAATTCTATTAGGGAGAGTTACAAAGGGGTTCTTGAAGTGGTATTTGGATTAAATGTTGGCTGGAAGATATAAAGTAAAGCTTAGAGGTATCTGGTTTTGGAGTTGGGTGGTTAGAATAGGCTATGGTTAGTTTTGGGTAGGAGGAAATTTTTTTAGAGTTATATAAATCCAACACAAGAAAATGAGATGAAAAGGAAAATAAAGGGGAATGACACAAACAATGAAATAAATAAAGCTAATTATTGAATCTTAATAAAAAAAACATAGATACTTAACTTTTATATGTTACTAGTCTAAGGAATGATGTGGTTAGCTAAAATCTTGTGAATCCTAGAGCAATGTTAGTATAATAATGGTACCTTGGCTCAAGAAAGTGAGTTTTAGAATCACCCTAAGCCTTTGACCTGGTTCTTGGTTCATTGGGAAGATTTTCGATTCACTTGGGAGTCAAAATCTCTTGCATCTCCATCTTCTCATTCAACCTCCTCTCCATATCTTAATATAGAGCAAAGGAGGGTTGAAATTAAGAGTTTAACAAATATTTTATCAAATAGTATAACAAACAACCTAATCATGTATTGATCATGTGAACAAAAAAATAAATTTAGGCAATTGGTAATCAATGAGTTATAGTTGAGCTGTAGTTGAATCCTTCAATCATGTAAGAGTTTAAGTAACCACTGGTAGTTGGGTTAATCATCAAAATTTGAGGGATGACAATTGGTGGTTGAGGGGACATAGTCAAAATTGGCTAATCCACCAATGACTGGTTGTCAATTCCCTAAGAAATGGTTCAATGTTAATAATAGAGAATTGATAAATAATCTAACCCAAAGGGGGCCAAGGGGTTATTTAAAGGTTAATGCAATATCTATATCCATGGTTTATGGTTTTATAATGTCTATATTTTAACCCTTTTTGTTATGTAATTTATATCAACAAGGTGTAAAATAAAAATAGAAGGTTGGTAGAAGGTCATATTCCCCAAGTATGGGAAGAGGTATTCCCCCTCAAACTGGGAACCGATGAGGTGAAATAGAATCAGTGGAAAGTTTGACAAGTGGATAGGTGGGTGTTAAGGTTTGTTGGGTAGAACATTTAAATATGAATAGGTTCATACAATTAAACTAATTATGATATCATAGATCACACATAGACTAGGCTGCCATAGTTGAGGTAGGTTGTAAAATAAGGTTAGACTAGAAGGACAAGTGATAGGGTAACCAAGACATAGTATTAAGCATAACTGATATGGGTTTCTCCTATAAAATCAAGTATCCTAGGAAAGGTTTACGTATTCATAGGTATCCAAAAACTAGATGTGATCCTAAGAAAACAAAAATGGTTACAGGTGTCAAGACCACAAAGGGTCATGTTCTGAGGTACCTAAATGGTTGGTGCATAAAAGTAGTGCAAGTTCATTCAAATATGGCAAGGTAATTGATATGGTCAAAATGACCAAGGAAAGGTTTGGTCATGAAAACAAAGGTGATGGTAAATGAATCATGATGTGGTCACTGAAAACAAAGGCATACAAGTGTACTGAATGACCAAAAGGTGAACTAGGGATGTAAAAGTGTTATTAGACTTGGTGGTCCTTTGGGAAAAAGAGATGGGAGGATGGCAAAACCCTAGAGTGGTTGACCATTGACAATCAGGGTCGATCGTTGGTGGTCACTTAGTGACTGTTGATGGTTAAGAAGAAACTCTAAAAGGATGAACATTAAAGGTCAAATGAGGTTTTATTTGCTCATTTTTAAATATTGACTCATGATGCTTTCATTGATTATGAAAGCAACAATAATTTATCATGTGCTAGTTGAGTGTATACTATGTGTTTGAATAAAGTGGAATATGAGTTGGAGGTTGACTGAGGTGGGCATGAATAAGTTTGAGAGCCAATAAAGATGTAATGAGTTAGAGACAAAGCACAGGGTTGAGTGGTGGTGGTGGTACTGAGGACTCTACCATGATAGAGGATGTGTAATGAGGTAGGGGATGCCATGAATTTTACTATGTTTTGTGATGTTACTTGTTTGGTGTATTCCTCTAGGTGGGTAGGCATTATAAATTAGGGGGGTTTGATATTTGGCAGGAATTTGTTAGAGGGTTGGAAATTTATGTTTAGGAATGTAGGTTAGGTATGAATAGAGTAGGTGTATGCTTAAATTTGATGTTTTGTTGAGGTTTTTGGTAGGTTTAGGTAAAACCTAGGGTTTTAAAGTCACCAATGGTCTCTACACAGTGACCATTGGTGGTTGTTATCAACCATCATAGGCTGATAGGCAACCATTAAATGGTTGATATGCAGACCATTGATGGTCCACCACCAAATCCTTAGTGTTTGAGGGTTGATTAGTGATGGTTAGATAAGGAAATATCATCGGTTTACACTCAACCATCGGTAGTCACTATAAGGTGTGAGAATGGGGTATAACATGGATTAAGAATGGGTTAAAGGTTAGTAAGGTATAAGAATGAGTTAAGGGTTTGGTTAGGATGGTAAATGGGGTAAATTTGTTTAGGTAGGATAGGGTGAAGGTAAGATTTTGTTTTGGTAGGATTAGGTAAATGAGGTAAAATAGGTTAAGTTAGGGGATAGGGTGATTAGGTAGAATGCATAAGCTATGGGTGAAGGGTGAAATGAAATAAGGTATATGATTATACTTACAAGTGAGGGAACAACTATAGATGTGAGACTAAGTGCCTTAGCTTCTAAATGAGGTACATAGGTCTATGATGAATCATGAATGGGAGTATATGATAGCAGTGGGTCTAGGAGGTATGAGATTTTATCAACATGTGCCAAGATATGTCATGATGTTGGTAGCCCTCATCAAGAGATAAGACCTAGATACCAACACTTTCTTGCTACCAACTCGAGAGATTACCATCCTACTAGAGGACATTCACTAAATTTTATGGCTACCAATATAGGTTGATCTAATAGGTTATATCAATAAGGAGGAGTAAGATGTGCATATGGATAAATTGTTTGGCATGAACTATGTTCATGTGAGGTGGCACACAGGAGGATTGCACTATGAAACCTTGTATCACATGGATAGGGGAGGGAAATGGGTTTTCATGATGATGATAATGATGATAGCCATGACCTCATACACACTTATAGATTTTAGTAGTGATAGATTTACCTTTTACTGCTAGGTATTCTTGTTGACATGTTGATGGACCAAATAGTGTTTGTTTGGGCCCCAATTTTATTAGTTCATATCTATCATGGGCTCTAGGGATATAGGTTACATAGGTGATATGGTATTAACATCAAGTATGTACTACACTATTGGGTACATGAACACATTAGGGTGCTTTGTCTAGGTGGATTGCCATGGTAGACAATGGACTAGGGGGAGTAGTGCAAGATCTATAGTGGTATAGGGATAGGTTAGAGTCACTGATGGATGGAAAGGTTATCTAGAGGCCATATACTAGATTCCCATCATGGGTGTGTTATGATAGTCAAACCCTATCACTATATATTTACAAGTAGATATATGGGAGATGAGGGCACAAGGTGGAGCTCATCCCATTTGGTAGGGTCAAGAGAGAGTTTGGGATTGTTTAGGGTGTTCCAAGTACTTTATTAAGGTATATGAGAGAGGATGTTGAGGCACCACTACTTTCACCAGAACTTGAGGAGATTGAGATTGAACATGAGGAGCTACTAGTGGCCATAACTATTGATGATGTAAGGGTTATGTAGGAGTAACTTGTATGGTTTCAAGTGCATTATGTAGTGGTAGTGTTTGGGGGAGATGGTGCATAGTACGCTTCCAATGTAGATATGGTAGAGGGGGTGTGGCCTAGATAGATGTGAATGCCTTTGAAAGGTAATCACTCACCATGGAGAGAGATCAAGTGAGGGTGGCACTAGCCACAATATAGGTATCTCTAGTAGTAATGATTGTAGAGAGAGATACAACATAAAGATAGGTCACTATCCTTACATAGGAGAGGGATACAACACAAGCATAGTTATCCTTGGTTACATAAGAGAGGGATACCCTAAGATAGGTAGGAGGGAGAGTACCTACACCTACAAGACCATCAAGGACAACCTCTATGGCAAGGTATGTGGCCATGATTGAGGAGCTTAGATATTATGAGGAAATGGTCTTTAGAAAAATGCTAGATGAGCCCTGATATGTTGAGTATAGAGAAATAGTTACTAGGAGAGCTAACAATGATACATTGGGTCAGTGGGTAGCATATGTTGGTGGAAAGATAGGTTTGAGAGACGGACAAGCTCTAGGAGGCAATAGTGCTCCTCCACCTTAGACTCCTATGAGATTCCTATTTTGATGTATTATATGATTTTGATTCTAGCTTGTGAGCCAATGTAGAGAGATGTACACATTTTTGTGAGAGACATGGGAATTATTATGATATATGAGTATGTGCTTATTAATGTGATTATGGGTTATGGATGTTATTAATGGTTATGGTTAGTTATTTGATGTTCATGATGTGATGATGTTGTTTATGATATGATCATGATGTTGTGACTAATATTCCTCTTATGAGTAGATACATGATTCATTAGATGTTATAAATGTGGATGTTCTATGTTTTCCTTTATCTATATAGATATGTGATGGGTAACATATGTGATGACTCATGGGTTTATAAATGGTTATAAATGTGATAAGTGTTGATGATTGATGAGATGTGATTGGTTATTTAGATAGATTAGATGATTTTTTACATATGAGATGGTTAATTTATTAAAATGTTTTTATCATTAAAACACTTAAACAAATATAGGAAAATAAAATCACTAAACAAAACATAAATTTTTTTTTAAAATTTTGTTTAATGAATGGCAAATAATTATATGAAGGTGGTTTAATCTTAAAAAAACATAGGTTTAGTTTGGATAACAAAACTATATGTGAGAAAAGACAAGAAAAGATAAGACAATCAAAAGACAAAGGTATTAATGAATGTAGCGACAAGTAGGAATGAAAAAGGAGAAGGAGACACAATGCTCTTTCATTGGTGAGGATGAAAATAAAAGGAAGCTATATTGGATTATGAACATAATCCATTCACATGTTTTGCATTAGCATCTGTTAGTTGGTTAAAAAGTTTCTTCATCACACAATATCGAGTAAGCTCAAAATCCCTTGTTTTATAGAGTTTATAAAGGGGAGATGGATGTTAAAGGTACCATATTATGAGACTAGCATGCCTCTTCTATAGGATACCAAATAGATATTATAAACAAATATATGTTATAGATGGTGTGGACTGATCAATGCGGGAAGTCTACTCATGGAATCCAATTATGGCTTCCAAATTATGGGTCTTTTGATATTTTTATTATTGATTTGAGAGGTTTTAAGGAAGTTGATCGATATGAGAAGCCTTCAAGGAATTTATTGCTTTTGACAAATGATTTTACTTGGCCATCCTTCAAGGGAGTGGTCTAAGTTTCTGAGATTTGTTTTAGGGTTTTTGATAGTTGTCCTTCAAGGGAACAATCTACCTAATATTGAGCAATTTTGATTGGTTTTGGTATTTGTACTTTAAATGAGTAGTCTACAAATGTTAGGACTGACCCATAAGATATATTATTTTATTTTTTCTATTGTTTAGACATAGAATTTCTTATATAGGCTCAAATGCATACATTTATGAAGGCAAAACTAAAGCACAAGAAGGTAGAAATGGTGGTTGAGAGGACGCTTTGAGAGATAATGACCATGGGATTTCATCTTATTAGGGAAAAAAAGTATCCATGTGAATCATGCCATGGGTAGAGTCATAGTTCCCATATTTATGATTAAGGATACAACTATGGTAGATAATCACATGACTCTTTTCTTTAATTGATTATCCTAAGAGTGTGGTGATGAAGGTGAAACTATCATAAAATAAGGGATGAGCTTAAGTTAGACAAAAGGTGAGTTTGATTTTATTTAAAAAAAGAAAGGACACAAATGTGAAGCATTAAGAGGCTCAAGTTTTGGTTTCCCTCAAGACAGGATAACTGATAAGCTCAAGATCCATACTTCTATGTAATGATATAAGGTCCATTCTAATTGAAATAAAACTTACCCTACTTTCTTTTCTCTGTATTGGTTACATGCTAATTATCATTTAAGATGAGGTCTTGGATGTTGAATTCTCATTCTTATGTATTTTTTATAGGTGCACTTGATTCATTCTTGATAGACACGAAGATGGTTAAGTGTGGCCAAACAATGCTCATTAACTAGCTCAAGTGTGGCTAAACATTCTTGATGATAATCAACCTTGGAAATGATATCCTGTAGGGATATAAAAATAAATGGAATTTTGACTTCGAGAGGCAAGACAAATTTTGCTCTAAAGATAAGAGAGAAAGGGCTAGCACCTGTAGAGGTTTGAATGCTAGCATGATATGCCCATAAAGTGAAGGGGATGTGTAAATGTTAATCCTAATTAGATGTATTAACCATTTTAGTTACCATTTTATTAATGGTTTTGTTAAAATATTCATCCTATCTATTAGCTTGTGGATGATAAGTTGAGAATAAACTTAAATTAATGATAAACATGTCAAAAATACCTTGGACATTTTGATTTTTAAAATATTTACCATCATCAATGATAATATTATGAGGAACACCAAAATTAGAGATAATGTTATGGTTAATAAAATTGATAATTTTTTCATCTTTAGTTGAAATGAGAGGAATAACCTCCACCCATTTGGTGAAATATTTTATCACAGTGATGATATAATGATGTCATTGTGAATAATGGGGGTTAATTTCACAAATAAGATCCAATGCCCATTATGATAAGGGCCAAACATCCTTAGATACTTGGAGGCTATGACTAGGCACATGATGTAAAATGGAGTGTTGTTGACATTTAAAACACTTATTTACATAATCAAAATAGTCTTGGTTAAGGGTGGGCCAATAGTATCCAAAGCTAAGGATACATTTAGTGATAGATAGGCCACTAAAGTGTCCCCCACGAATCATGTCATACATTTTTCTGATAGCATGAGAAATTTTATGACTATGTAGGCAATAGAAAAGGAGACCATCAAATCCATGATTATAAATAATTCCCCCTAGTATGGTATAATTATAGGTACTCTGAATAAACACTCTTCAACCATTCCTAGAAAGAATGGAGCAAACAATGCCTAGGTTGAGATAGTCAAAGATCTGCTTATACTAAATATCAGATGGGGCCTCATCCAAACTAAAAATGGAAGGAAGATCTGATTTGGTATAAGAATGATAGGTAATATGATGGATAGAGACAAATAATTTAGAGTCAAAAAGTGTGGATGGGATCTGGGAAGCAAGGAAAGCCATTGTATCAGTAAACTTGTTTGTAGATCACAAAGTGGCTTAAATAAGGTAATGTTTAATTGATGATAAGAATACATCGACTAGTTTTTTATACTCTTACAAGAAATCATTTTTACATTGATAATATCCATTTATTTGATTGACCACAAGTTGAGAGTCACCAAAAATATTGCTCATCTTGACTCCCAAGGATAAATTACTTTGAAGACCTATCACTAGGGCTTCATACTCAACCATGTTGGTGGTAAAATTGAAATAAATCTTAAAATATAAATGAAGAGGTTCACCATGAAGGGGGATGAGAGTTATACCAACATCCACACCACATTGACACTTTAATACATCAAAGAACATGGTCATTTGATAGGTGACATCCTCTTGAGAAAGAGTCATGATGGACTCATTAGGCAACTTAAGAGGAGAAGGTTAGTTGTCTACTAAAGGTGTTTTTTCCAATTGGTTGGTTATGACTTACCCTTTAATTAATTTTTTCTAGAGGAACTCAAGATCAAACCTAGCTAAAAACATGAGCCATTTAGCCATACACTAGTTTTGGTATGGCTTGGAATTTGTGTACTTGAGCAGGTTGATGATAGTTATGGCATAGGTCTTACGATTGAGAAGGTAATGGTGGATTTTAGAGACCATGAAAACCAAGGAAAGAAAATTTTTATTCGTATGGGTATACAAAGTTTCTTATTCTATAGGCATTTGACTTATATAGTAGAAACCTTACCCTTTATGTTGCTCATCTTGATGTGTAAGCATTGCTCCTAAGGAGTGGTCATTGGTAAAAATATAAAGGTAAAAAGGTTGATCCACTTTGGAAGGAATGAGGATGAGTGGAGAAATAAGGTATTCTTTAAGTGATTCAAAGGCCTTCTAATAGTCTTTATTTTACTTAAAAGATATATCCTTCTTATCAAGGTGATAGAAAGGTTGGCATCTATCAGATAGATAAGAGATGAAGTGAAAAATGGATTAGAGCTTCCCCTACAAATTTTGGAAATGCTTGAGGTTGTTTAGAGGAGGCGTGTCAAGGATCACTTTGATTTTGGTGGGATCAACTTCGATTCCTTAAAGAGAGATAGTAAAGCCAAGGAGTTTTCTTGACAAGACCCCAAAAATGCATTTCTTGGGGTTAAGGCAAACATGGTAATGGATGAGGCATTCAAAGATAACCTTGAGAACTTATAAATGATCATTACGACATTCAAATTTCCTAATAAGATCATCTAAGTAATATTTTGTAGTCTTGTGAATAAGGTCATGGAAGATATAGGTCATGGCATGTTGGTAGTTTGTACCAACATTTTTAATACCAAAAGGTATGACTCTATAGTAGAAGGTTCCCCATGGGGTGATAAAAGAAGTTTTATGTTGGTCTTTAAGGGCACACAAAATATTATTATAGCATGAGAAACCATCCATAAGAGATAAAATCTCATGGCCAGTTGTAAGATCAATAAGCTAGTCAATGCTTAGTAAAGGAAAGTCATCCTTTAGGAAAACAAGGTTAAGATCATGAAAATCCATGCAAATGTGAATTCCCCTATTATTTTGGTGACATGGATGACATTCAAGACCCATTAGGGATAATAAATGGGTTGGATGAAATTTATAGATAAGAAGTGTTATATTTTTTCTTTGACAAGAAAGGTTATGCGAGGGTGCATCTGACAAAGCTTATACTTAACATGGTTAATATCGCAGATAGTAACAATATTATAGATAGTGGTGGAAGGGTCAATTATTGGCATGTCATTTTAAGACCAAGCCAATGATATGCTATGGTATTGTAGGCAATATGGGAAATCTTGAAGCTTTGAGGAATCTAGAGATTGGTTGATTTTGACAATGCATGGGTTATATCAAATAACTAAGTTGACATCCATGGTGGATTCATTCAACATGGTTGAAGTCTCAGGAGGGAGATATTTGTGGATAGAAAAATCTTATACACCAAGATAAGGGAGAAATGAATCATAATCCAAACACCAAATGATATTAATGATAAGAGAGTCATCTTCCACCATCTTAGGATGAATCAGAGGAAAGGTTATGGTCTCTCCATCCTTTTGATAAATCAAGGGTCCAAGGCTAATCATGTTGACAAATTTTTTTAGGGGGAATGGCATCAAAATCTTTAGATTTTTATGGGGAATGAGCTGGTGAGGATGAAATTTCCTTGTCAATGATGGTAATGGGAGGTGAATTGGTTGGATTTTTAGGTAGAATAAATCCAAGACCAAATCTCTCATGAAGCTTTTTGTTCTTACATGAAAACAACTTGTGTGGTCTATGTTCATAATGTCCTAGACTGAATCACTTCCAAGCACACCTATGGAGGTATGTTTTGGTGAACTCTAGTTCATCTAGATAGGAGAAATTAGAGGTGAATGGTTAAGGAGAAGAGGAGGTAGATGAGGTATAAAATAGTTTATCAAGTCCCTTATAGACAAGATTAATCTAGATATTGGGAGGCTTGAAAGGTATAATGGTTTAAATATTAGAATCATAATCAAAATCTTGGTCAAGGTTCTCGTACTCTTAGGGAGTAGGGAAGGCATCCTAGGCCAAGAGGTGATACTCCCCAAGTGAGAGATGTTAAAATGTTAATTCCTAAGGATAGTTCATGGAGATTTTGGTAGAAGGGATGGATGTGCTAGTTGAGGCTTGGTTGATATAAGAGGTGGAGTCATCTTTTGTTGGTGAAGGTTTGGTTGATGGAAGAAGGATAACATCATTTAGCTGGTATGTCATTTTTATGATATGAAAGGACTTGGGTCAATTTTTATGGTAACTACCTAACCCTCATGCTCGAAATTGATACACTGATGTAGGATAGATGGCACACAATTCATGGAATGGATCTAAGGGCATCCAAGCAAAAAACTGTAATGGAACTCACCTTGTACTATGTAGAATATCTCAAGAAACATGTGATGTCATAAATAAATGTGGAGGATGAAAGTTCCTAGAGTTGTTTCCATAGTTTCATTGAGAGAATAAAGTACCATTATGGTTTTAGACATAATTTTCTCTAGTAATTTTAGCTAGTCATATGCATGGGAGGATATAATGTTAATGTTAGCTCCTCCATCAATCATAACCCTTTCGATGTAGGTTTGGTTCATGTATGTGGTAATGAAAAGGGGTGGATCTAGATCATGGGGATAAATGGAGGGTGTTTCTAAATCCTTAAAGGTAGCAAGGGTGGAAAGATAAAGGGATCTGAAAAAGGTTACAAAAGGTTGGGGATCTTCTAGTTGAACCTCTATGGACTAAAAAGCCTTTATCGTCACCTACAAGTGATGGGGTGAGGTATTATTAGTTCATATAAACTCATCTATACTAGTGTTTGGTGAATTTGGTTTATAGCTAATCTTTGGATTGATACAGAAGGGTTAGATTGGGAGGCACTTAAGATGGACACCTTGGGTTTGGGTGAAGGTGTTTGGGCTTCATTGGGTGATTGGGTGGTGGAATAAGGGTATGTCTATGGAATAGAAACCTTTTCCTTCCCTTTATCCTTTTATTGGGCTTGTGATCATGTGACCACATAGATGGTATGGATTTGGGAAATTTTTGGGCTAGAGGACTATTTTGGTTCCTCCTTACTCTTAGATGAGAGTGTGGGAATAGGTAAGTGCTGCGTGGTTACTTTTGGTTTTTGGATTGAAGGTGGGTTAATGGGAGGCTATTCTAAAAATAATTCACCCTCATCACATAGTTTGTGGACTATGACTTGGATATCTTTATAATTCTCTACATCATGTCCTAACATTCTATGGTATGAGCAAATCAGATTGTCATTAACCTAGGATGGCTTAAGACTATTGGGGTAAAATAGTTTGATAAGAGGTAAATTCAAGTAATAATCTTGTAATAATCTTTACAATATGGTTGAGTAATACTCAATCAAAGGTGACAAGGGTGTTGGGGTTTTAGCTTTGACTTTTGGGGTGGAAGCCTTCTTAGGAGTAGGCTTCATAATGGGCATTTTGGGTGATGAAATATTATTGGTAGGTAGATTTTAATTAAATTACCTAAGGGTTAATGGTTTGGAGGTGGAAGGTTTACAAGTATATGGTTTGGAGGTAGAAGGTTCATAAATAAAAGGTTTGGTAGTGGATGGTTTGGAAATAGAAGGGTTAAAACTAGAAGGCTTGGTAGTGGATGGTTGGGAGGTGGAAGGAATGGAAAGAATAGGTAGAGTTATAGCTAAAAGAGGAGGTTGGGTTTGGGTTGTATTTGTGAGACTTATTTTATTAATGTAAGGATGAGGTCCTAGGATTGAAGAAGGATGTGCTCCTAAAATGGAAGGTAAGGTAAAAATGGGTGGTAAGGTTTTGGTTTTTGGGATCCTAGGTGACTCCACTTTCTTGGTTGGTTTAACAGGGGATTTATTTACTGGGCTTGGTGGAGTTAAATCCAATCTTAATGTTGGGTGATCAAGGATATGAGTAGGGAACATGCCTAGGTTTTTGATAGGCTTGGTTGGAATGGTAGACGGTAATTTATCTACTTTGGGTGGAGTTGGTTTGGTTGGTTCAAATATGGTTTAAGAGGTAGAGGTTTATAATTTTTTGGTTGGGATGATTGAGGGTTCACGAGTGGAAGTGGAAGGTTGGGTTGAAAATGGTATGGTTGAAGGATATATATTGGTTAGATAAGGAAGCCCAAGGTGGTGCCAAAGTGTGTCCTGATCCATGTTAGGTTGGGATAAGAACTCCAAGTTTTGAACCAATCTATAAAAAGGCTTATAGTTGGGTTAGGTTACTTTGGTTTTTGAATCAAATAATAAGTCTATGGGTTAAGAGAGGGGAGAGGTTACCTTTTCCTTTTCCTTTGTCAATGGCTCCAAGTTTTTTGAAGGTGATTCCTCCATGAGAGGGGTAGTTAAGGTGACTTATTCCTTAGGAATGTCTTCAAAAGGAAGATTGGATTACTTTATGGTGGAAGATAAAGGTATGGTAGTAATATTTTCCTCCTTTGGTATGCCTTCCAAAGGGGAGGTTGTTAGTTCTATTACCTCAATAAGTGGAGAAAGGGGAATATTGGCTTCCTTTGTTTTAGTTTCAAAAAGAATAGAAGGTGACTCCACTACCTCAATAAGTGGAAGGGAAGAAGAAGTGGTTTGGGAAATGGTTTCCTTAGCAATTAAATCACTCATAAACACATTAACAGTAAGGACCTCATGGCGGTGAAAGGATTATGCTTTATTTTCATTGTTAATGAAAAGGACATAGTTGGGGAATGGCTACCTAAAAATATCAAGTGACTAATTTGGGGTGGGTTGGGGTTATCCAACATGAGTTCCCCATTATTAATCAACCCTTGGATAATTATTTTGAATGTATTGTATCTACTAACATCATGCCCAATGACATGGTGGTAACCACATAATTTGTTCTCCTTATAACAACCAGGTATAGGATGAGAGGAATCAAATTGATATAGGGGTTTAATTGGAGGATGTTGTATGATATTTTATTTCAAAAAAAATTCCAATACTAAAGAATATGACTCCCCTAGTGGAGTATATTAATTTTGGTTGTTATGGTTTTGGTTTTGGGTATTCTAGTTGAAATAATTAGAAAAGTTGGGTTGGTTAACAATTAAAAGAGGGGGGGTTTTAATGATAACTACATTCATGGTTCCCTTAGTTTTGGTGTTGGTGTTGGAATGGTTGGTGGTTTTGGAGGAGGAATTTTCATTTGACTTGAAACTAGAGTTCTTATTTATCAATTTTAGCTTCCCCTCATCAATGGCTCTAATATCTAATTTCTATGTCATGGTGAAAGCCTCATCAAAGGTCTTGTGATTTTGAACCTATAAAGTGGAGGAAATATGTTTGCCACAAGCCTAAGAGAAAACCTTAATTAGCTTGGGTTGGGGAAAAGAGAAAGAGAGTTGGTTTATCAAACCTCTCCAATGGGCTACAAAATCAACAATTGACTCATCCTTGAATTAATGGATGGAGTAGAGGTCAATAATGGAAACTTTATTAGATATATTTATGGAAAAATGATCTAAGAAGTTTTGAGTTAATTGGGTAAAAGAAAAGAGGGAGTGATTGGTAATAACATTGTACCAATCTAATTTTGGACTAGATAAGGACATAGGAAAGGTGAGAAAAAGGAGAGCATCATTATAAGAAATTTAATTGAAAGAGTGTATAAATGCTCTAAGATGTTGCTAAGGATCTTATTTACTCCAAAATTTTAAAATTTCAAAAGTTCCCATTGAGGAGGATAAGGTGTGATTGGGATGAATGGATGAATTGGTTCATTGAAAATTTGATAATAAGATAAGAGGTTATGGGCACTGAAAATAGATGATATTGAAGGGATATGAGATTGTTATCTATAAAGGTGGTGAAATCCATATCTCCTTGGGAAATTATCTGATGGATACTAGGACTTCCAAAATGGTGGGGAAAACTTTCCACATCTAAATGGTACACCATGGATGAGGAAGAAGAGGAAGATGGGTGTTTAGGAGGTGGATCATGATTTACTTAGTTTCTTAGTTGTTGTCTTGTCAACACCATGCAAATGAGGAGGAAAGAGAGGAAAAAGTGATCTCATAAACTCAAAATAGAAGCAATCAAAATAAAAATATCTCAAATAAAACAAGCATACACTAAATTACATTTAAATCCTAGAATACATTTTATCTCTCTTTAGGATTATACCTCAATTTTGAGTTTATGAAGACCAACATGGACTTGTAGAGAAGGTACTAAAAGAAGATGTCTAAGGATGGTTTCAAGTAGTTGAAGTCTCTCAAGATCTATACTATAACTTGGTATGTGGATTGATATTTGGGTATACCCCCTTACTCACACACCATAATGATAAGGGTGTTGGGTGCTTAGCTAGAGAAATACTGAGTTGCTAGAGATTATACTCAGCCAACATACTGATTTGGTTCTCCCCTTGGTGGTGAAATCCAAGTATGATAGCTAAGGAAAGGTGACTCCTAGGTGATGAAATCCTAATCAAGACTTATGTCAATGTTTTGATGCTTGATTTAATATGTGGTTTGGCATTATGTGTGTGATAAGAAGTGAGCTATGATTATTTTACTTGATTAAATTAAGCTATGTGAGATAATCAATATAATCAAATGTTGGATGCAAAGTTAATTTTTAATCCAAAAGAAAGTTTTGGTTTCTTTTCAAATGAATACAAAATAACTAAGATGCACCTAGATGTGATATGATGATGCAAATCTTAGGACTAGAATGAGTACTTTTGATTTTTAGAAATGAAATCAAAAATGACAATTTTTACTTTTTTCTAAGAAAGCAAAAGAAACTAGAACTTGCATTTTTGAAAGGAAGAAAGAAAATAAGGAACATTTAATTTTAAAGAAAGAATGCAATGAATGACTCTTCTTTGATGCAACTAAATTTCCTACAACTATGAACCCAAGAGAAAGCCCAAGGGTCCCAACTTTTAAATAACAAAAGGTTCTGAAATCAAATACAAGAAATGCTTGAAAATAAACAAGTGATTTTGATTAAAATAGAAATAAATGTTTGAATACTAATGCAAAATTCCTTAAACTTGATTCAAAAAATAAGTTGAAGTTTTGTGAAAAAATAGAAAATCATAAATCAAGATATGGGTATGGGTAGATGAGTCAAATTTGCTTGTTTTTATATAAAAAGATACATAATGATCATCAATATTTAGGTGTGACTGTCAGTGGTTGGGTGAGTCCGTCAATAGTTAGGTAAAATTATCAATAGGTACTACGGATTTGGTTTGGTAAAAGAAGTCTATTGGGGAGAGTTATAGAGGGGTTTTTTAAGTGGTGTTTAGATTAAATGATGGTTTTGAGGTATAAATTAATGCTTAGAGGTATCTAGTTTGGGATTTGGGTGGTTATTATAGGCTATGGGTGGTTTTTGGTAGGAGGTGATATGTCTGGAGTTGCATAACTCCAACATAAGAAAATGAGATGAAAAGGAAAATACATAGGAATGACACAAATAATGAAATAAATAAATCTAATTAATGAATCCTGATGAAAAACATAGATACTTAGCTTTTAGATGTTTTTAGTCTAAAGAATGCTAATGTTGGTTGAAAGCTTATGGAACCTAAAGCAATGTCAACATAGTAACAATACCTTAGCTTAAGATAGTGAGTTTTAAAATCACCCTAACCCTCTGACCTAGTTCTTAGTTCACTAGGAAGCTTTTAGATTCACCTTAGAGTCAGAATATCTTACACATCCATCCTCTCATTCAACCTCCTCTTCATGTCTTAATATAGAGCAAAGGAGGGTTGAAATGAAGAGTTTCACAAGCACTTTATCAAATAGTCTAACAAATAGTCTAATCATGAATTGATCATGCAAATAATAGACTAAATTTAGACAACTGGTAATCAACAAGTGAGTTGCAATCAAGTTGTAGTTGACTCCTTTGATCATGAAAGAGATTAAGTAACCACATGTAGTCAAAGGGACATAGTCAAATTTGGCTAATCCACTAATAACTGGTGGTCAATTACTTGGGAAATGGTTTAAGGTTAATAATGGGATAATTGATAAATAATCTAATCCAAATGGGGTGAAGGGTTGATTTATAGGTTAATGGGACATCTTGAGCTATGGTGTATGGTTTTACAGTGTCTATAATATGCTATTATAATATGATAGCTGAGAGAGTTGTTTTCAAATCCTCATGAAGTTCCTTAGTTCATGGGAACATTATTCCTTATGCTTCAATAGTAGAAGCTTAACTAGTCTTCCTTGAACTTCAAAATGGATAGAATCCCTATGTGGATGGAACTGCCTAGTCTCCCTACTTATTTTTGGAATGATAGAATTTTTAGAAGCATTATGGAAATCATTGGCACACTGGATATCATTTAAACAATAACTAGTAACAAGATAAGAATGATCTCAAATAGAATTTGTGTCCTTGTTAAAGAGAACAAAATTCTCCCTACTTCAGTTTGACTTAGGTCCTCAATTTAATCCTAGAACCAACTTATTTAATTATATATGTAAAAAGAGATTTTTGATTGTTACAGGTTGTTGGGACATTCTAGAGACTCATGCACTAAGGTGAAAAAAATTACAAGAAATGTTAGAATTTTGAAATATTTAGATGGTAAAATAGATGCTAAAAGGATTGAAGAGAGTGCTTATGAACTGCCCAATGATGACCCTCTAACCATTGGTCAAGATCTAGATAAGGATAATATGTGGTTCCAACTTTAATATTTCCTTTTTGGTCTTTCTGGGCTTATTGGGTTTTGGTGGGTCTCCCTTTCATTTTTGTCTTTTCTCATTTCTCCTTGCTCCCTTGGAGTTGTGGGTCTGCTAAGCCCTAGGTTGGTTTGATCTTTTTTATTTCCCAACCTTTCGCCCCTTTTGATTTTTGATTCTTAGGGGACCTAGACCCCCCTATGTGTCTAGGCTAGAATACATACTAGTCAAATGTGGGGTTACCTTAATCTGAACAATGAAAGGATATTATAAAACATTTAATAAAAGTACATAACCACCATGAATTGGCATACATTAAAATCATCTTTCCAATAAAATTCCACATTTTTAATCTATAACTATAAGTATTTATTATTTTTCAATGATAATAAACAATTTATTAGTTATTGGTAACCATAACTATTTTCAATTAGTTAGGATAGGACTTCCTTATTGAGAACATATTTGCTCAACTCAATGTGTCAAATAATGGATTTGATATTTTTCCACTAACACTTTTTTAATGTAACTAAGTAGAGTGTAAATTTATTAGTATATTTATTTATAATAAAATGCTCATGAATTTTCAGCTATATAAGTAGTAAGTACCTTAGCATAGCCTCAAATTTATGTTTTTAGTGTATCCTTATCATATATCATGCACAATTAATTTATGAAATATAATTTTCATCCTTCTATTTTATATCATTGCATTTTTATAGATTTGATTTTAATTCTTTGTTACAATTTTTTAAATGTGGAATTAAATTAAATTCTATATTATGAGGATTGTAATTAATATGTTAGATTCAATGTGTAACAAAATATAAATTTTCATAATATTTTACCCAATCTATTTAGCCTCTTCCTCCATGCATTACTTATGTGTGCTGAATTTTTTATTTATTTATTAGACCTTCCATTTTTATAACTCTATTTAAATGGAAGGTATATTAAGACTAAATTTAAATTTATGCTGAATTTTCTATGACAAATTAAATTAAATTAGTATGTATAAAGTTGATATTAATTATAATATATTTGATTTTTTATATGTGTAGTTTATTTTAAAAATATATATTCTACTATGTTCTAAAATATTGTCTTTAAAAAATTGACACAATATAAATTATATCAAGAGGCATAACAAAAAGAAGACAAATTTTAATTGTATTAAAAATTAAATTTGATATATATGGTTGACCATCAAATTATATACATATAGTTGGAGATAGTGTAATGTAAATCATTGAGGAAAATTTGTAAAGGAAGAGTGAATATAATCTATAGTCATTTGAAAACTTCCTTTGGTTTTAGAATTAATATCCATGTTGATGCTACATTTCTTATAAAAAAACAATTCTTATTTTCTATACAATATTTAAATACTATCAATCTATTTCAATAAATCAAAATTGGGGATGTTAACATAAGTCTTATGCATATTATTATCAATAATTCTATTATTTAATAGGATTTTATTGTTACATGTGAATTTAGGAAAAATGATAGGAAAAGTTATTTACTTATTCTCATTTAGGAGTCATTAAAATGACCCATGTTTCATTTTATATTGAAATTTAAATGCCCCATGTTTCATTTTCTATTGAAATTTAAAGTTCTCAATACAAGGTGACTCAATTTATTAGTAGATCAATAAATATAGACATGTTTTTTAAATGTTTTGATGTTTGATATTTATTGTTGTAATTTATTTTTTTAGTGTTCATTTTTATATTATTTTTGATTCAATCATTGAATTATTTCATTTATCAATAAAATTTTGGGAAATGTGCCAACTTTTTTCATATTACAAATACTTATAATGAACCCTTGATGAATAGCATTTGTTTTCTTTTTGATTTAATAACACATGCTTCTAAAATTTGTCTTGATAAAATGATTTTTTTCATTCTTTCAAAGCTCATATTTCCAATATGCACATAAATGTGGCCATGTTAATGTATTTTGATGGATGTCCATACCTTGTTCTGACAATTAGATCTCCAATTTGGATAATTTAATAGATTTGGTATTTTTGAGTAATTTAGGCTTCTTTTGGAATTTTGTAAAATTTGTTTTATATTGCATCAGGAATTAAAATAACTTCATTATTTTTTATAATGTTAACTTTAGGTGGTTTTTTATTAGGATTTTATGTTGGTGAAATTTCATGTTTTGACATTTATTTTTCTTTAATTTCAAGTATCCCAATCCATTTTCATGTGTTAATTTTATTTTAGATTTTATCCCTTGTATAAAATAATGATTACATAATAAAAAAATTGAGAGCTAAAGCATGACACAATATTCTTGAACCTTCAATATTAAAAATGCCTAGTCTAGTTCATATAACTCTTTATACTCTCTTGTTTTTATTTCACATCATTTTTATTTCAAATAATTATTAGGTATACAAGATAATGTGTGCATATTTTCCTTTAATTTTATTCTACTTATATTTCCTACTTTCTTTTTCAAATAATTAGAAAGACTCTTCTTTTTATCGGTTTTTTATGTTGCATTTCCTTATGCAATCGTTAGTATCTAATACGGGAGAAATTTTCCTCTTAAATTTTCCCATTTTTTTATAAATAACATTAAGAGTTAAAATGTTTTTTGGATCTTAACAATCCAAAGTTTTTGTGAAAAATGTTCTATACAAATTAATAATGGTTAATCTACACTCACACTACATGTCAATAAAGCATAAGTTGGATGCTCATTCTATACATTACATTATTTTTAAGAGTTTTTTAAGACTCCTATAATCAATTATTGATGTAGGAGCATATATTTTTAAAAATATAAATTTTGAATTGGGACTATGTTTGAGCCCCATTTTTTTAAATAATGAGGTCCATTTAACCATAAGTTCATTATCCACTTACAATCTTTTTCAAAAAATAATTAGACCCAAAATTGACCATCTAAAGGATAAAATTTACATTTTAATTCTATTATCATTATATTTATTATTTTTAATATTTTTTTGTTAATTAGGCATAAACTTATAGTTGCAAGTAATCCTAAGTTATATTTAGACATGAATAATAAGGGATAGCTAGTTGACCCATTCGAGCTTTCATTTAAAAGTTACTTTAAAATGTAAGTTTAGAAAACTACTAAAGATGACGATTTTAGTTAATTATAGGATTGTATTTTTATTTAATAGGCTATTAGTTGTACAAAAAACTCTATATTTGATTTGTATATTTTTAAAAGAGTATATGTATTGATTTAAAATAATAATGAAGAATTAAAACTCTTTTCTATTTCTCAATAATTTTCTCTGTAATTTTGTTTTATAGTTTTTTATTAAATGACACACTCAACTTAATCATCTAATATAATATTATGTTTGAATATTTTATCTGTTAAAAATTTCATTTTAGATATATACTATTTTTGAAGAATGATTTATCAAAATTGGATATTAAAACATATTTAATCTAAAATTATGATAAAATGTTGTGTAAAATCAAAATGTATAAAATATACAGTAAATACATAATACTGACTTGTAACTTATTATTTATGTAAAATATTCTAAAAGGGGAAAACACTAAAGATAAATTACTTAGCTAGCGCTTGGGTCTGATAGACTCTATGATCGATTGTGTGACTATTTGAGGTCACTATGAATAAAAAACAAGGGTCCATTTGGATATGGGGAAGGCCTGGCTATTAAAATAGGGGAGGGATATGTTAGTTTCTTTAGGGTGCATAACTATTTAGTAGGGTTTTTTAAATTTGTGTGAAAATTTATATCATTGTTCCTTCACTTATTGGTACTATGTGCATAATCAAATTTGTGTGTGATTCACGACAAAATCTAATGTGTACCTTAGTATTCACTTGAAATGCTAACTCAATATGTAATGAGGAACAAATGTGGTAAAGGGGTGAAATTGGGTTAGTGTATGAAGTTTTGCTTGGCCTCAACAACCCATGTGTTGAGTATTTCCTACATGCTAATACATCAAAGAGGGATCAAAATCCATATAGTTATCCCATGCTACACTGGTGTGTGAAATAATGGTGTAATGTTATACTATAGTGCAATCCTAGTGTAATTATGTGTTTTGACAATGACATGTGACCTTAAAATAGTATGCAAACCTAGCTCATGGTTTCTTAGGATGTAAGAACACAAAATTGGGATGAATATGTGTTTTTATCTCAATATGCAATTAGATATGATGGTGATTTTCAATCATATGAGCCTCTAGTGAACAAATGGTTATAAGATGTGGCATTATAGTGATGATTTTGCAATTACTTCAAATAATAATTTAAAAATGTGTGGGATGACTTATTAGGTGAATTCAAATATGAGAAATTAGTCATTAATTGGTGGGAGGATGAAATCGATGGATTCAGACACTATTGATGAGTGTGATTATCTTGAAAGAGTGGGCTTGTCTAAGAAGTATTGATAGGTAATATTTAAGTGTGAATTATTCAAATAAATTTTTTAAGATATTTGTGTAGATAAATACAAATATTTGGTAATAATTAATTTCTTAGAGGTATAGGTCATCTATATAAAAGTGAAGTAATGGTGGTTAAGGATTATGGAATTGAGTGTAGGTTAGGTGTTCACAAGGAATGGTCAAAATTTCATTATTTTAAAATTAAACATTAATTTATGTGACTAAATTTCTCTCTTGTATTATATTAATGTTGCAAATAAAAAGTACTAAAGTAAAAGGAAAAGTGCATACCTGAACATACCCATAAATAATAGCCTTGAATATAGACCCACACTAAACTCCAATTCAATAAAATACCTACAATAAAATATGTATGAATCAATCCTTAGTTAGAATGAAAATATAAAATTAAAGATAATCAACTTATAGATCAAATAACACGGAACAAATACACCTATTTGGGTACATGAACCATTGTGTTCAATGGTGTAAAACTAGTGATTGAAGAGGGTAGGACCCATTTAGATTTTATTATGTTAAATCGCTTGGATTAAAATATGCATATCTAAATCCTAATTGGTAGGAGAATGTCCTAAATAAATCAAGGTGTTTTTAAATCCACCATTACACAGTCAAGGTAGTAGAGTAGTTTGGAATCCTTATATGAATTCCAATAGATCAAGTTGGAACTATGGAAAAAGGGTGAATCAACCATTGTACAAGAAATAAGATTCATTTTTGGTATAAAATTGGTGAAAAAAGGCACAAAAAAATGAAAAAAAATCATAATATGATTGTAGTGTATACAACATATAGAATGACATGAATTTACATTCTTTCTAGGAAAACCAGTGTAAACTTGAGCAAGAAAGTAGTCATGTGCCAAGCACATTCCCCCAATCTGATATCTAAGAATATTTAATTTGATAATTGAGTAAAATCCAATTAAATTTTTGAGTCAAATTTTGTAAAATTTTAGAACACATATCATGCATGATGCCCCCAATTATCATTAAACAATTATGCCAAACTATGTAAGAATATGTAAACTATTTATGGGCAAGATTGTAAACTATTCTATAGACCAAGTGCAATTTTGAGAATTCTAAAAATTGTTATTTATGACATTTGGGATGAAATTAGGCTATTATGTATAGGTTTAGCTTCCTCGATGAACTTTTTCAACTTAGTCTCTAAGACAATCCCTTGTGTATGCCCCATCTTTTAAGGTGATTTATGAAGCTTGCATAATAGTTTAACTCAAAACAAAAAAAATTGAAAATAAAGTTATATAAAATATTCAAATCTAGGACAATAATGATAAAATTGGAGATCATGTCATAATATTGATAATATAATAAAAAATTAATGTATAACACATGTATAAATAATCATACATAGTGTTAGGTCTAGATACATGTTCATAATTTGGAATTATGAATAAGTGATCAAAAATAAGTATGTAAAATTGATATATAACTACTCATGGAAGATGCATGATATTGATCATAAAATTGACAAATTGAGGAGATACATAGTATCTATCATGGCATTGAAAAATAAACAACAATATCAAACAAGCATCATGTACATGATACATACATAAATAACACATGTGAAATCACAAAAAGTAAAAAATAAGTCTAAGGGTATCCATACAAGGTACATGTTCAAATGTCACTCACACATGTAGAAACATACAAAAAGTTTTGGAGCTGAAAAAATGGACATGTTTGAATTTACACAAGCTAGAACAAAGAGTACACATAAAGAATGAAGTAAAACATCATAATCTTACATACATGATTGAATTTTATCTACACAAGGAATTAGTAACATTAGTATATTTAGAAACTCATGTATCTAGTAAGATGATATTTTTAGTGTAAGAGAGTCAATTAAGATATATTTTTCATAATGTATTGAACTTAAGTATGAACAAAAGGGATAGTCATATAATGACAAATCCTATGTAAAAGATGAACCCAATGAACTTTTTGAGATGTAAAAAATCTATAGAAGGCATGACATTGGTTTGAATATGAGAAATCAAAACATGTATTCACTAGAACAAGTATGTTCAAAAAGAGTGGTTTTCATGAATCTAGGATTAGAGTGGTTTTGTCTACGTAAAAATTTTAGGTTTGACATAGTATCATAACCTAAAATTACATATGGAATTGAAAACCTATATTTTCTACAGCTCACTCAAGTACACTTGTGAAGCATATTTGATATAAATATGGATATAGATAATTAATGCATATAGTATATCGCAAATTAATTGATGTAAATGAATTTAACATGTCAAGCATAGATCCTAATTTTTACAATCTTCTAAAATATTCTCTTTTATTAATTTTTAATATATGAATAGAGTGGTTTTGTCTATGTAAAATTTCTAGGTCCGAGGTAGTATCACAACCTAAATATGCATATGAAAGTGAAAACCTATATTTTATGTAACTCATTCAATTACACTTGCAAAGCATATTTGATATAAATATGGATATAGAGGATTAATGAATATAATATAACACAAATTAATTGATGTAAATGAATTTCACATATCAAGCATAAATCCTAATTTTTTATTTTTTTTGAAATATTCTCTTTTTCTTAATTTTTAATATATGAAACTGAAAAGGAACATACTAACCAATGACTCAGACAAAAGACTCATAATAAAGTGGTCATGTATCTAATATAGGAAGGGTGATCTCTAGCTAATGGAAAGTAGCTTACCACCATGAAGGATCTAATCTCAACTCAAAATTTGAAAACTGGTCTAGCTGTGTAATATACGTGTCATTATCATGATGGTATTGTGTAGTATTCTATATACATTGATTTTTACTATGAAGTATATGACTCTTGGGAACCTATTTTGGAGTGTAAGAATTATATACGAGTGTTCTATGTGGAGAAATCTTAACTTCTTGTGATGTTAATCGAGAATGCATTAGAGTATAAAATGGATTTTTAGATTCTATAAAAAATGGTTGCTTATGTGGCCTTTCAAGGATATGTATCCTTGGAGAATTTATCACTTTCCTTTAAACATTCTAAATAGGTTGAACCTTTTGTGGTTTCTCAACTAATATTAGATGTCTAGGAATGATAACCTTTAGTTATATGGGGTATTAATATGGAATAACATGAATTGTGATAACCTCATTATAAAAAATGTATTTATGAAGTATTTTTGAATTGTGTAAGTTACTAAATAAAGTTTTTGAGTCCATGGATTCCCTAATAATATATCTAATAATCCTGCACTATGTAGGATTATAAACATGGTGGGCACATGCATTGGACCCACCTATAATGGTAATGTGATATAACTAATAGAATCATGAATATATCCATTGAATCCTTTAATTACTATTTTTGAAGAAGATATATCTTTATGTGTATACCCAAGAAGTGAAATAAATTAAATGTTTCACATATTCAAACTTTACCCATTATCAAATATGACACTCTATATAGGTCGATGATCAATATAAAATCTAGTGAATAAAGAGTGTAAATCAAAATCATCATAAAAGATCTCATAATATATGAATATGTTAAGTTATTGATATGGCATTAAAAAATTATATATACCAATGATTTTATTTAATGTTTGGTGTGCTTCTATGACACAATTATAAAAATTTGTTGGAGGGTGTGCATTAAATGTGTATGACACTTGTATTTTATTGGTAGTATTTTGAGTTTTATGCTTAAAAAAAGATCACTAAATGTCTTAATTATTCAAATTTTAAATAGTTTTAAATGTGTACCATTGTTATATTTTCCCACATTAATGATGTTATCATTAATCAAATCCTTGTACCTCAAAATGATTCATATATTGGTAGTATAGTCTGGTGCTTGATAAAATTCATAAATTTTTTTTTGATCATATCCTTTTGGAAAATGTTTAATGACATAAAATTATTTAATGGGATGGATCAATATGAGGTCGCATTCCAATAACAAATTCAATACCTTATAGAGAGCTTCTGGTAAGTTGGTAAACTATCTCCATGGAGGAGATTATAATACAGTGCATGGTTAAGGAAATGAAAATGCATTCACTATTTCCTTTTGATCACCATTAACTTGGTCTCAAATTTTATGGTGGTTTACTCATATTATTTGAATGAAAAGTAGAAACTAGGTTGGTTACATACTTGAGCTTGTTCATTTCTAAAAAAATAACATTTCTTTTCTTCACTATGTGACACAAATATGTGAGTGATAGAAACTTATTAAAAATGATGGATTTATGTAAATGTGGAAGAACACTTCGCTTTAATATAACTTGGATCTCTTTTTGTAACATAAGTTTTGTCATTTTTGATAGCATGATATTATACCATAGGATATATTCTATGATAGGCTCATTAGATTCCTATATGAGTTGATCAATTTGAGCATAAACAATATTCTCACTTATGTTTATTGAGAAATGTGTAAGGAAAAATATGATAAGTAATTGAATGCATTGACTAACTAATGTGGTAAATCATAAAAATATCTAAGAGAATATTATTTTAAACACTTTAGAAATAACTTGGTTAACATATTATCTTTGGATGCATAGTCCAAACATGTTTCATGAAATGATATCAAATGTTGTTTAGGGTCTACAAGTATAAAGTTATGCCCCCTAGAGTGATAGGTAGTGTAAGTGGTTAGATAGGAAAAAATTGACTCCTATATTAAATCTTGTGTTGAGGTGCACTTTTAGGAATTTCACAAAACCCTAGTGTAAATCAAGATATAACACCTAATTATCACTAGGGGTGTGTTAAAAAAATGTGCCAGCTCTATCTAGGTCTTTGATAAATGAAATACGGTCTTGAAGTCTTATAATTCATCATTGATGCACTTTATCAGTTTTTGAAAAAACATTAATTTTTCTCACCAAAAAATAATTAAAGAAAAGATATTTATTATTTAAAATTTTAAAAATATAAGCAATACATACAACATACTCCAATCATGAACACAAATCCACATTAATTTCAAGTGCTTGATAATAATGGTTATGATAGGAGCAAAAGGAGAAGAATAAGAAATGAATGGGGAAAACTTTCAAATTTTTGAATCAGGAAATGAGTGTGAAAATTAGGATCTCATTGCATCAAACAGATATGTTCCACCTAGAGATCTAGATAGAGCCAAAACAAATGTGGAAATCATGGTCCCTATAGATCAGAATTCTAAGGGGGTCCCATGGGATGGAAAATCTACATGCACCCCAAATTTGTCTTGGGTAGACTGTGTGTTTAGTAAAAATATTGATGAACTAAGACCTCTTTGATTTGTTTATTGATCCTATCATGTAAAATAATGAGATGTGTGTGAAGGTCCAAGACATCATTATCAAAAAGGTCAATTCCCAACTCACCAAATTGATTATGGCTCAAGTCAAGGGGTTTAAACCTAATATTGACTCCTTCAAAAGGTGGGAAAACCAAAGATGGAAAACCAAGGGATAACTTGAGGTCATCACCTTAGATAAAAAATTATTTTTAGTTAACTTCACCAAATAGGAGGACTACTTCAAATTCCTAATCGAAGGACCATGGTTCAAGGGTACATCAAATGTGAGCACTAGAAGATGGAAAGTTATCACTAACCTTAAAATCCTATCTATGGAAGACATTCCTATGTGGGTATAACTCCTTGAGCCACCCTTATAATTTTGGGAGCCATAATTAATAATGGGTGTCACTAAACATTTAGGCCAACCAATTTCCATAAACCCTATTACAAGATCCAAGAGATAAATGATTTTGACTAGGTTCCATGTGTTCATCCCAGTGGACAAGCCTCTCCTACACTTGATTAAAAAAATATAAATATGGTGAGTGTTTCCAACCCATTAAATATGAGAATACTAATTTTTTATATAATAAATTAAATATTTTAAGTCCTTCAACAAAGAACTTCCCCTTGACCTCTCATCTTATGTAAGCTGCAAAGCTAGTCTTGACCAGGAAACCTCTAACTAGTCAAATAATTATAGATACCATGCCTAGTAAAGTTGACCAATTTTTTGGCAATGCACCATATGAATAAATTATTGTAGGAAACTAGTCTCCCTAATGGTGTATCCACAAACCCATCTTAGTATTATAGGGGCTCACCCTCTCACCCAAGCCCCAGGGGGTGAAAAAATTAAAGATTATCAGCCTTTTAGACATGTTAGAGAAGGATATTCCCCTTGTCTCCAAGCATTCTACCAGGGAGGGGTTTATTTTAACCCCACACCAAATTTTATAAATTTACAAAGGTAACCTAGGAAGTCCTCTCCATAATGTTGAAAAAAAGGTCCCAAATAGTTATAGCAGTTAGACCTTCCAAAGTCCCCTCACAATAATTGATATTGAAACCATCTATGGTGGATAAACTCCCCTCAAGGTGATAATTTTATCCTCAAAACCCAAATATATATCATAAAACAAAGAAATAGGCCATACTCTAACTCGATCAGTATTAAGTAGGAATAACTGACAAAAGAAGAATGATAGACTTCTATCAAAGTTAATAAAGATAGAAATAAAATTGATGTAGGAGAAGTTGTATCTTTAGGTAGGGTGTCAAACATTTCAGCAAAAAAATGTAAATAGCCAATGATATAGCAAAAGTGAACCAAAATACCCTTAAGGACCATTTCACTAAATTCAAAAAATGAAACTCATATCATAGAATGTTAGGGGATTAAACAACCCCAACAAACATAGAGTACTTAGAAACCTTAGGAAAAGGCATAATCCTTTGATATTGATGCTCCAAGAAACAAAAATGTTTTAACCATCTCTCACTAGCCATAGTGATAATTTATGGTTCAAGATTAGATACATCAATTTTAGTTCCTCTAGGGCTTCAGGTGGCTTCATGGTCTTATGAAGTGCCCAATTTTTAAATGGATATTTATTGATCCAAAAAACAATCATATAGCCATATTATTAAATGAAAAATTAAGAAATGAAGAGTGGATCCTTTTAAACATCTACTCTCTCAACTCCAAAGTGGGTAGGAAAAAACTCTAAAAAGATTTGTTTGCCTTCAGGGACATGTGTGGAAGCTAGAAATGGATTCTAGATGCATATTTCAACTCCCCCTTAAATTCAATGGAAAATAATGGAGGCATTCAATAATATATAGAGATAATGGTGGACCTTTATGATTTTATTACTAAATTTAGACTTGTGGGTTGACCTCAAAGGTAACCCTTTCACATGGACCAATAGAAGGTTAAGGGAGGACCTAATCTAGGTAAGGCTTGAGAAAGTTTTGGTGTCTTTAATTTGGAATCTTAATTTCTATATTTCCTTGTCATCCTTGCTAGGGATTGGGTCAAACCATAACCCAATCATCTTCAAATGGGAGAAGATCTCAAAACCAAAAAGCTAACCTTTCATATTTGAGAGCATACGGTTATATCACCCATAAATCCATGAAACTATCAAGGAACTAATTATGGGCTCAAATATGATCATCATGGTTAAAAATATTAATCACATTAAATATAAACTCAAGGTGTGGAACAAAGTAGTTTTTTGAAACATTCTCATTTAGAAGAATCTACTAGAGGAGGATTTGCACAAGTTAGAGGAATAAATATCAGTGACTGGCTCTAGTGAAATACTTTCCAACACTAAAAAATAACTTATAAGTGCTTACCATAACCTTAAATCCATGGAGGAATCAGTTTTAAAACAAAAATCTAGATGTCTTTGTCTAAAGGAAGGGGACAAACAAAAATAATCCATCAATTAAAATCTAGAAATAGGAATACACATAACTTTTGAGCTACTCCTTGAAGATGCAATAAAATATAGAGATAAAGAGGTGATAAAGGAAAAAATCATTCTCCACTTCAAGGGATTTCTAAATGAGTCTATCACACTTGACCTCTAGATGGAGGAAATGTTGTTATAAAACCTACCTACTATTGTTACTCAATCAGAGAATTGATACCTACATAAACCACCTTCTTCTAAGGAGGTTAGATATATAGTATTTTCCATGGAAGGCAACAAATCCCCAAGCTACAACAATTCCTCTCACTTTTCTTCCAAATTTTATGAGACATCATCCACATCTAAGTCAAAGTGTATGTTTACAAATTCTTCAGATCTAAAATAATTCTATGGGAGCTCAACAACACTTTCCTAGTCCTCATCCCAAAGAAACTAGGACCTAATCAATTGAAGAACTTTGGATCCATTAATATTTACTCTATTATCTATAAAATCTACACAAAAATGTTAGTCACCTAGTTATAACCCCTTTCAGAGATAATCATCATTGATCAACAAGGATTCTTTATATATAGAAGACAAATTACCATTGGGATCATAATTTTTTATGAAACTCTCCATTATGTCACTAATTATAGTAGACATGTTTTTAAATACTGACATGAATAAAGCTTATAACAAAGTTCATGAAGGTGTCTAGATAAGGTTATGAACGAATTCAAGTTTGTCTCAGAGTTTAGTGGCCTAATTAATAATTGTATATCCACCCCCATTTCTTGATCATGGTAAATGAAGTACCAAAAGGGTTATTTTATACCAATAGAGTGACTATACAAGGATATACCCTATCCCCTTATCTCTTCATCTTCATGGAAGAGTCCTTGGTCAAAATTATGTAGGTATCTATAGATCAAAACACTATAAAAGGCCTTAATATTTCCTAGAATTTACCCCCATCACTCATGAAAAATTTAATGATGACACATCTCCTCCTTGGATAAGCATCTATTGCTAAAGGAAAGGCTTTCAATAATATTCTCATTGATTATGAGCAAGGTTATGGTTAGTATATTAATTTTGGAAAAAGTTCCATGTTTTTCCTGAATACTCCATCCTCAACTTGAAAGAGGATCTCATTAATATTATGATGTCACATTTGTAATATCCCCTCTTCTTATATCAAAATGCCATTATATGAAATAATGAAAACTAGATTCTAGAACCCACTGCTAGATAAAACTCAAAACAAGATAGAAGGGTGTAAAGGTTCTCTTCTTTCTTGAGTAGGTAAACTTCAACTCCTTAAAAGTTCATTGAAAAAAATATTAGTTTAATTAATGTCTATATTCAACATCCACAGTAAAACTATTGTTAAAATTGAATAAATCTAATGAATATCCATATAAATGGGTTTAGAAGAAAGATTAATATCTCCATTTATTACCTAGGATAAAGTTTGCCTTTTAAAATATAATGGGGAATTCGGAATGAGGTGGGTTAAAAGTATGAGCCAAGCTCTTATTGCTAAATTTTGATGAAAAGTGCTAAAGGAAGAGAACTAATGGATGAGAGTCATAAAATAAAAATATATAGAGGGAAGAGAAGAAGATATTATCCTTTGATCAGAGAGCATTGATTATGTTTTTACCCTTTAGAAGGCCATCTCTAGTAGTAAAAGTCTTCTACAGAAAGGAAGCAAATGTGATCTTGGAAAAAGAGAAAGGATTGAGTTCTTGGATGACCCATAGCTCACCCTACCTCCCCTATTCTCTTCACATCCTTGGAATAATTTGATCATATTTTTCAAAAATTTCATAGGGTATAAGGCCAAGGACTATTGGTTTGTTTTTGAAGGCATAATGAAGTATAATATCCTAATATTGGAGATAGACAATGCATATATTCTAAAGGAAATCCAAGATGTGAATCTCAATATTTAGAAAACACATATTGTTATTTTCCCCAAGGAGGACACCTTTCTTTACTCCCCTAAAGACAATGGGGACTATTCTGCTATGTTTGGATTTATTTTCAATCTTGAAATGGAGGATGATTGGGCCTACTTGAGAAACATTTTGAATAAACACCTCATTACCACTATCAATGTTTTACTTTATATATATACATAGGACAAAATTATCATAGTGGAAAAAAAATTTCCAAGCATGGTATGTTCATTCCTAATAAATGTGTCCTCTACAAATCTAGTAAGAAATTCATTTTCCATCTATTCATTAAGTTCCCTTTTGATTCTATTATCATAGATCACCTCCTCCATAAGTTCAACATAGACTAAGATAAACCCAAATCCATAATTGATATTATTTTTCAATATAAACCTCCATTTAACATCCCTTTCCTCTCCTTTTTGTGGTCTTTTTCCCTTCCACATTTCTTTTGGAAAATTTGGTCTTGTAGGAATGCTTGTTGCTTTCAAAACAATAAGGTCAATCTTGAGAATACTTTCCTTTGCCTATGTGCTACTATCTCAAAAAAACTTCTTATGGATACCCCCAAGGATAATACTTCCCCCTCAACAACTAAGTTATCCATTCTTCAACATTAGAATATTACTCCAAGAATCTCCCCTTCTAATTAGTCTCTATCCAAAAGCATCAGTAAATGGTCTTTCCTCTAGGGAGGATTGATGAAATTAAAATTTGATGGGGTAGCTAAAGGAAACTTGGGTAAGGTAAGGGATGGGGGTGGAGGGTAGGGGTGGCTCATCAGGAATGAATCTAGGAAAGTATTTATTGCTTACACGAGTCTAATGAGCACATAAACTAATCACATGATAGAGTCTAAAATTGCCCTTTAGGGCATTAAACTTGCCTCCCAACTCAAGATTAAGAAGTTATACATTGAAGGTGACTCTTTAAATATCCTAAAAACTTTATTAGGTGAGGCCACCTATTCATACACTATTAATGTTTTTATCAAGAAATCCAAAGGTATCCTTCGCTCTTTAGATGACTCATCCATCTATTGCATCTATAAAGAAGATGTTTTACTGTAGATGGCCTAGTCAACATAGGGGTCATAATTCAAGACATTTCTTTTTAGTTGGGTCCTATGAACCTCCACTCCCCACACAACATCACCCTATTTAATCATTATTTATAATCTCTCATTAATTCTTATGGATTGGGGTCACACATATGACTTAGGATGAAATATAAACTCGAGATTCAATTCATTAGGCACCATGATGCTTACACTTATTCCATGTATTTGTTTGATTGACATCATATTAGGAGATGTTATCTCAACTACAACATTTCACACCATGTAAATTGTAGATATTTGGGCCTCACCTTAAACACCAACAAATTTTATTATAATACAATTGGAATAAGGACCAAAATAATGGGATTTGATAGAGATAGGAGAGAACCCATTTCATGTGTTTAACTCTAGAGCAACCTGAAGGTATGGAATAAATTATGTAGAGGAGGGAGCATTGAATTTATGTTAAGGATTAAGGGCCATGATGAAATTACTTCCAAGGCTTTTTACATGGGATGGAAACAAAATAAGGTCATCTACAGAGGTATAAATATTGATATATTTGTTGGTTGAATATTTTGTCAATCAGCGTACTGATAAACAAAATAGGTATGATCAACCAAAGTAGGAATATTGGTCATCCAAATGTGTAGGTTTACAACATCAAAAGGGGACTAATCTCTCCTCTCATCAAGGGGAGGTTCCCTATAGTTATGTTATATATATATATATATATATATATATATATATATATATATATATATATAAATAGAAAATAATACTTAAGGGTAGGACAAACCATCCATCTCTCTTTTTTTCAAACATGATGCATGTGGATCAAAGAAAAAACTCAAGGGAAATGACAGAAAGCACTCCTCTTCTTTCAAAAGTACTATTCAACCAACCACAAGAGTATTCCTGGTAGTAATAGCAAAATGTAACCAAGGATGTAGTAACCAACAAATCGAGATGCAGCACAAAGTCTTCAATGAATTACCCAAGAGTAAGATACGAAGGACAATGAGGGCACAAAGTCATCCCAAGATCCTTTACATAGAAATGAAAAGAAAACACACTGAAAGGCAATTATGGGGGCACAAAGTCTCTCCAAATTTGACTCTTTAGGACACCTTCCTGACTACTTTCACTAATTTTGCTTGTTGAATTAAAGGAACTAAAAATATATCAAGGAAAAAGACATAAGAATAGTTTCCCCACCAACAAAGATATTACAACACAAAGTCTAGAAAGTAACTTGCTTTCTTATTCCAATAACAAAATATGATCAATAGTCTGAGCTCAAAGTCTCAGTAATGCCTTTCAATTTGGACATAGTTTCATTCTGATTGTCAAAAAAAGATCAATTTAAAATAAAAGAGAGTCCCTTATATATCCTCTTCAAGAAGGACTCGAGAACAGTAACACATCATGTTGCATTGAAAACTATTAGAAAGACAAGCTAGAAATTAGGGGCATCTACCCATTTGTTTTTCTCAATGCAGAGAAACAAGTCACACTATTAAAAGTTTGCCACTTTCAATGTCCACCTAGTGATTTGATCCTTCTTCATAATTCCTCCTTTTCTAGTTAATTGAATCAGGTCCTAAATTCAATTTACTATTCTGTTCCTTAGTCACTTCCTGTTGGTTTTGGCCTTGAAGCCTATGAATGCATTTGAGTTTGTAGATTACAAGGATCAATAGCTATTTTATGAGCTTTGAAATTGACGTTCGTGCACTTGTCACTACATTTTCAATGGCTAGTTTGTTGTCTTGAATTTGACATCTTTGGGCGCGTCACCCCTTGGTCCTTCTTCGACTTTCCTATTTTGCATCCTTTTGAAGGGAAGGTGACCTTTCAATTTGGCAGCTAAGAGTCTCTTGCAAGGGCACCTACCCTTCGGGGTCCTTCGATGGCCTTTTCCTTAGAGTCTTCACAGACATTTCCTGTGGATACTTCTTGCAGACAATTCCCATGGGTATTTTCCCAAAGATTTCTCTACAGACAAATTCCCACGGACAAAAGTACGTGGAAAAATTCCCATGTATAAAAATTCCATGGACATTTCCTATGGACAAAATGTCCATGGAATTTTTCCATTTGCCTTGGTCTTTACTTTTTTAGAAATTTCTTTAGGTTTTTTGCCTGCAGCTGCTTTCCCAAATTCCTTCAGACTTTTTGTCCAAAGAAATTCCTTCAGACAAAAAGTTTGAAGAAATTGCTTCTTGCATTAGCCTTTTTTGAATTCCTTAAACAAAAATCCCAAAGAATTACCTTTGTGGCCTTCTTCTAAAATGACCCTTCCAAAGGGTGTTTTTGTTGACCAAGTGCCCTCCATAAGGGCACTTGTCCTTTGGGAGGCTTCTTTGAATTTTTTGCATTGAACTACTCCTTTCAACCGAGTTGATGAACCAAGGTGATGAACCAAGCTTTGAATCATTTGATTGAACTATCTGATTGAACCAAAGCATTGAACCACTTGGTTGAACCAAACGTTGAACCAAGCTGATGAACCAAGCTTTGAACCAAAATGGTTCAAGCCAATGGTTCAAGATGATGAATCAATTAAATGAACTAAAGCATTGAACCAAGTATTGAACCAAACTTTGGTCCAATGGTTCAAATGAAGCCTTTGAACCAACTGACAAACCATTTGATTAAACTAAAGGATGAACCAAAGTGTTGAAACAAAGCAGATGAACCAACTGAGTGAAACAAAGTGTTAAACCACTTGGTTGAACCAAGCCATTGAACTGTTTCTTTGATTGAACCCACCATTGAACCAAATGCATTGAACCTTTTGAGCTTTGAACTCATTGAACCTTTGAACCAAAGTGGTTTAATGGTTCAACGGTTTAAGCCTTCTTTGCTTAGATGCTTGCCGATGAAGATTTTTGATTGAACCAAGGCACTAAACCAATCTTGAAAATGACCAAGTGTTAGAAATTGATTCTTTTGGTTGAACCCACCTATAGAAGTCTTTGAACCTATATAAATGAACCTACCTATAGAGTCTATAGAAACCAAGTCTATAGAAATCAACCTATAAATCCCATTGAACTTGGCTTGCAGAGTCCATAGATTTTCTTTTCTTGTAGAGTTCGTAGATTCTTGAGAAGCTTAAAAAATGAGGAATTTGAATGCCCAAGACAAATTTTGGAAAGGGAAGAGACAATTTTGGTTCGTAAGACCAAAATAGTTCAAATGTTGTCCCAAAAATGAGTGATATCTTTTGGGGGACAATAGCTGGCTCCAGTTGGGGAACTTCTATCAATTTCAAAAAGAATTGAAGGGAGTAGAATCCAAAATCTCCAGTGTCTTCATGTGTACCATTGGGTTACAGAGTCATGCTACCTAGAAATGGAAGGCATAAAAAATGGAAATAAACAAAACAAAATAGAATTAAAAACTATACAAATATACATATGTACAGATGAAATGATCTGATACTTCAAGAATTGAAGTATTTTAGATGTTGCTTCTTGAGAGACAATGAAAATAGTGTGTCATCTTGGTAAACCAGCAAGAAGACATTTTGTCCCTAGAAACGGTGATGGGAAAATGGAGCTCTCCACTAGGAAACCAAATTTTTGCATCTTCATGTTGACTCTTTCTTCTTCTTGCCCCATGGCAGGATGTGGTCTTCAATTTGAAAGCCATAACTCCTTGATTTCTTGGTGAAGGGTTCTTTTGCCTAATTTTGATTTGTAGTAGCATGGTCCATTACCATAATTGGTTATTCTTCTAGTTCAGTCTAGCACATGATTAGATTGTCCACATCAAACTCCTGACAAACTATCAGATTAGCATCTCCTTTGATGTGAAGGAGTTTGACTTCTTCATCTTGAGCAATCTTTAATCTAAGCAATAGAGACTCACATCCAGCTATGTTGTTGGTGTTGATAACTTGCAAATTACATGAAGGAATAATATCTCCTTGAGGAGATATCAACACAGTCCCAACTCCATCATTGGTGGAAAAATTTCTACCATTAGATTTTAAGATCGAAGCATCATCAAAAGCTGATCTCCTATCAAATTTATTTTCATTAGAGATGTAAGATCCTTCCTTGTACTGTGCCCTACCAATTCTCCTAAAGTCTTGTTTGGATCAATTCTTGGATTGTCAGCTATAGGAATTTTATCTATATAAACATGAACATCCTCTATGGTAAATAAATAATTACCCCTGCCTGAAGACTCAAACAGAATTCATGCTACAGGAGATGATGTTTGGGTGACCATGTATTTTGCCTCCTTTTCAAGGAGAAATATCTTCATTATGCCTTAGATAGGGATCCTTGCTTCAGACAGGTCCATGCTTAGTTCTCCTCCCACATCCTTACAAAAATTCCATCCAAGAAAAATGCTATAGGATGGTAGGACATCAGCCACCAAGATAGTCATCTTGATTCTCTTATCTGGAAAGGCTGCCAATGCAAATTGGGCATCTTTGATTTGCCATAGTAGTAATTTTTTCTCATTCTGCATGGAGAAACATCTCCCAAATGTCTTGGTCAGTGTGAGGCCCAAATACTTAGCTACTTTAGTAGGCATGACATTGTTAGATGCCCCAGAATCAATGATGCAATTGTTGAGCTAATAACCATTTATCAATAAGGAAACATTAAAAAGTTATATTTTCTTAGGGGCAGCTGGAGGAGTAATGACAAGATTATTTGGAATGGGCATATTCTTTGGGGAATCAAGAATTATTTTCTTAACCTCTTGTCTTGTAGGGATGGTTTGGTTCTTGACATATTAGACCAACCTATCCAATTGATCAGGATTGGACTGGAAATATTCAAATTTAGATATTTGAATTTTGGCCTTCTTGATATGATCAATTATGACAAATGGTTGAACTGAACTAAGAACAGAGGAAAGCATTTCAACCTTTTGGGTTTTAGGAGGGATGGGAGGGGGCTGGTTTGCAAAATTGAAGTAGAAGGTGAAGGTGAAATTGATGTACTTACATTTTGGGTGATCACTGGATCCTTTGACTGAAAAGGCAGAGTGGTTCCATGCCTAGCAATTATAATTACTAGTTGAGGTTGCTCATCTATCTTCCCTTTATCAGCTTGCTAGACTGATTGGTTCTTGGACCTGGTAAACACTACATATGATCCATCAATAGCTTCTCTTTTGCTTCTGGGTTCATCTTAGTAGTTCAAAAAACTAATGTGGGAGCCACCATCTGATTCTTCTTGATTGTCTTCAAGGAGATCAATGTCATTTTCTTGATTCAATTCAGGATGGAAAGAGAGCTCTAATTCTACTTTAAGATATTCCATTGCTGAATTGGTTGGAGGAGCTTCTAGGGAAAGTTTCCCTTATGGGGGAGGAAGGTGATTTTGTTGCCCTTGATTCTTGGTAGCATTACCCTGATATGAATTATTTGGGAATGTCCTTGGCATATCTCTATATGAAGGAGCAAAAGACATTCCCTGCACCATTTGTCTTTTCAAGGCTTGCAATTCATTTGCCAGCTTTTGCACCATTGGATCAGTGGTGCCTATAGATGAATATTTAGAAGATGATGAAGCTCTATTTCTATTTGGATCTCTTCTTATCTTACTTGCTAAGATGAGATCATCTTCTACCTTAGTGGCCAAATGCTGAGCTGCAACAAGATCTATTTGACCAGCACGTCTCAAGAGAAAACTTACTTTAGGTAACTAAGAATTAATGAAAAAGCATTTGAGATTCTCAGTTGTAGGTAAAGTTATTACAGGAATTCTATTCCTTAGTTTGTCAAATTTGGCTATGAAGTCTCTCATTGGTTCATAAGGCTCTTTCTTCATCTGTGTAAGTTGAGCTAGAAGTGCATGTACATCTTCTACAGGTTTGAATATAGATTCAAACTTATCTTTGAGAATATTCCAATCAGTTACTGATCGAGCTTGTAGATGATAAAACCAATCTGTAGCAGCACCTTGTAATGTTTTTACAAATATCTTGACTGCTACATCTTCAAATTCTACTCCAATTACTTCACAGGCTATGTTGAAGGCTGCAATGTGTTCATCGGGATGAACTTTCCCATCACCATATAATTTGAGGAAATTCTTCCTTTAACTACATGGAAGCTCATGTAGAGGTGGAGTAAGATTGAAAGGACCAAAAGCATTACCCTAGGGGCCTGGAACTGCCATTGTAGGATTATGAAAAGGAGGAATAACAAATCTCAAAGGAGTAATTATTGGCAAAGTTTTATCAACAACAGAAGTAGATACTTCGTCTAGCAATGGAGATCTGACTTTAGTAGGAGGAAAGATCTTGGTTCATTAGAGATGAGATGGTGAAGGAAATAGATCAAAATCACTTTACTGTACCAACTCAAATACAGGGTCAATGATACCTTTAGCCTTTGGCTTCATGTATACCTTAAATTTGCCAGATTGTGAAACAAAATGGGAAAAGAGTTGACCTTGCTTTAGTTTGCAGCTTGAGGCTTTAAGCTATGCATTCTTTTCCAGTTAGTGTGGAGGTGAATGGATAGATTATAAATGGATAATGAATATTATATCCCCAGTAGAGTTGCCAAAAATTGTTGGTTCAATATTTTGTTGATTAGCGTACTGATAAATAAAATAGGTTTGATCAGCCAAAGTAGAAAGACTCGTCATCAAAATGTGTAGGTTTACCACATCAAAAGGGGACTAATCTCTCCTCTCATTAAGGGGAGGTTCCCTATATATATATATATATATATATATATAAAATAATATTCAAGGGTAAGACAAACCATCCATCTCTCTTTTTTAAGAGATGATGCATGTGGATCAAAGGAAAAACTCAAGGGAAATGACAAAGCACTCCTCTTCTTTTAGGATTACTATTCAGCTAGCCACAAGAGTAATCCTGGTAGTAACAGCAAAATGTAACCAAGGATGTAGTAACTAGCAAATTGAGATGCAGCACAAAGTCTTCACCTGAATTGCCCAAGAATAAGATACGAAAGACAATGAGGGCACAAAGTCATCCCAAGGTCCTTTACATAGAAATGAAAAGAAAACACACTAAAAGGAAATTATGGGGGCATAAAGTCTCTCCACCGTTGACTCTTCAGGACACCTTCTTGACTACTTTCACTAATTCTGTTTGTTGAATTAAAGGAACAAAAAATATATCAAGGAAAAAGACATAAGAACAGTTTCCCCAACAACAAAGATATTATAGCACAAAGTCTGAAAAGTCAATTGCTTTCTTATTCCAATAACAAAATATGATCAACAATCTGAGCTCAAAGTCTCAATAATACCTTTCAATTTGGGCAGAGTTTCGTTCTGATTGTCAGAAAATGATCTATTTACAATAAAAGAGAGTCCCTTATATAGTCTCTTCAAGAAGGACTCAAGAACAATAACACATCATGTTGCATTGAAAACTGTTAGGAAGATGGGCTGGAAATTAGGGGCATCTACCCCTTTATTTTTCTCAATGCAGAGAAATAAGTCACGCTATTGAAAGTTTACAACTTTCAATGTCCACTTGGTGATCTGATCCTTCTTCATCATTCCTCCTTTTTTGGTTAATTGAATCGGGTCCTAGATTCATTTTACTATTATGTTCCTTAATCACTTCCTACTAGTTTTGGCCTTAAATCCTGTGAATGCATTTGATTTTGTAGATTACAAGGATCAATGACTAAAATATGAGCTTTGAAATTGACGTTCACGTGCCTATCACTACATTTTCAATGGCTAGTTCACTGTCTTGAATTTGATGTCTTTAGGTGCATCACCCCTTGGTCCTTCTTCACCTTTCCTATTTTGCATCCTTTCAAAGGGAAGGTGACCTTTTAATTTGGCAGTTAAGATTCCCCCATAAGGGCACCTACCCATCGGGGTCCTTTGATGGCCTTTTCTTTAGAGTCTTCACGGACATTTCCCATGGATATTTCTTGCAGACAATTCCCACAGGTATTTTCCCCAGGTTTTCTCTGCAGACAAATTCCCACAGACAAAAGTCAGCAGATAAATTCTTGCAAACAAAAATTCTACGGACATTTCCCGCAGACAAAAAGTCCACGAAATTATTCCATTTGCCTTGGTCTTTACTTCTTTGGAAATTTCTTTGAGTTTTCTTCCCATAACTGCTTTCTCGAATTCCTTTGGACTTTTTGTCTGAAGGAATTCCTTCAAATAAAAAGTCCAAAAGAATTGCTTCTTGCCTTAGTCTTTTTTGATTTCCTTAAACAAAAATCTGAAAGAATTACCTTTGCAGCCTTCTTTGAAAATGACCCTTCCAAAGGGTGTTTTTATTGACCAAGTGCCCTCCGTAAGGGCACTTGTTCTTTAGGAGGCTTCTTTGAATTTTTTTCATTGAACCACTCCTTTTAACCGAGCCAATGAACCAATGCGATGAACCAAGCTTTGAACCATTTGATTGAACTATCTGATTGAGCCAATGAACCAAGTCAATGAACCAAGCTTTGAATGAAAATGGTTCAAGCCGATGAATCAATTGAATGAACTAAAGCATTGAACCAACCATTGAACCAAACTTTGGTTCAACAGTTCAAATGAAGCCTTTAAATCGATTGACGAACCATTTGATTGAACCAAAGGATAAACCAAATCATTGAAACAAAGCGGATGAACCAACTGAGTGAAACAAAGCATTGAACCACTTGGTTGAACCAAGCCATTGAACCATTGCTTTGATTGAACCCTCCATTAAACTAAAAGTGTTGAACCTTTTGAACTTTGAACTCGTTGAACCTTTGAACCAAACTGGTTCAATGGTTCAACAGTCCAAGCCTTCTTTGCTTAGATGCTTGCTGATGAAGGTTTTTGATTGAACCAAGGCACTAAACCAATCTTGAAAATGACCAAATGTTAGAAAAGTATTCTTTTGGTTGAACCCACTTGCAGAAGTCTTTAAACCTGTAGAAATGAACCTGCCTATAGAGTATGTAGAAAACAACCTGTAAAGCCCATTGAACTTGGCCTGCAAAGTCCATAGATATTCTTTTCCTATAGAGTCTATAGATTCTTGAGAAGCTTTGAAAATGAGGAATTTGAATGCCCAGGACAAATTTTGGAAAGGGAAGAGACAATTTTGGTCTATAAGACCAAAATAGTTCAAATGTTGTCCCAAAAAAGAGTGATAGCTTTTGGGGGACAACAATATCAAAGGAGCTAATTGATGAGGTCATAGGATTTTCATATGAGGGAACAAAAGCATACAAAAATAAATATAAAAAGTATGAACTAATCCAAAAATTATTTGAGTCTAACACCACTTTTTACATGAAGAAGAATGGATTTACAAGAGCATACCTACCAAAGCATTGGATAGATAACTATCTATAGGTAATGAAATGATTAACCCGATATTGAAACTTCAATAATATATTATCACATAATTTCTTAATTTTTGACCATTTTATATGTCATCACATTAGCATTCCCTATTTTATGCTCTTATCCCTTGACAACATAGTATTGGATTTCTAATCCAAGCCCTATTGTAACATCATCAACTAGGGGCTTATCTTCCTTTTCTTTAAGAGGGGGAAAGCCAAATGGGGGTTTAAGGTTCACACTAATGAATGCAATAGGGAGAATAGTTTGGAGGGAGAGTCAAAAAACATGGTGTAAGAATGTGTAGGTGATCTTGTTTCTTCAACACCATCCTACCTATTTCCCCTCTCAAGGACTCCCATCAAGTGTCAAAGGGATGTAAAATAGAAAGGGCAATAAGAAGGACCAAGTTTCACCTTCTCAGGGTGAAAATAAATTTAACTTGAATTTTGAGATACAAACCCTAATGGTTGTGGAAGTCACAAGAATGGAGTATAAAAGAGAACTAAGTGACCCCTTATGGGCCAAAAGGTGAAGTTGCATGACTTCTAATAAAAATCATAGAATTTGGGTTGCTAAATGATCTCCCTCATGGAGGACTAGAATGTTATGAAAATGGATTTTGACAATTTGAAACAAGATTGGAACAACCTCACAAAGGTTGAAAGGTAAAGCCCATTTACCAAGGCCAAACATTAATCCCATCAAAAAAGTTAAGGAGGCCTCTGAGCCAACCCCCCCAAAGTCACCTCCCCTTATAGTATTAAATTCAAGGAAAACCCTAAAGAGATTCAAAATAAAAAGTACATCAAGACAACCCCTAAGGTTAAGGTGGCATATGAGTAGAAAGAACATAAGGGACATCTTATAGAAAACTAGGCTGAAGGAGGATAAGAACATGAAGAATCTCCTAATGGTGGAAAGCCAAGTAGGATCTAAAGAGTCCTAATTTTTTTCTGTTATCTTTTATTTTTTCATGTTTCATAGCTTGTCAGGTCTAGGGTTTTAGCTAAAGTTAGTTGTTTTTGGTTGGCCAAGGTGGCCTATTTCATTTATGTCAATTCGATGGTCTTTCATGTATACTTGTTGAACATTGTGGTTTTAGGACCCCTATAAAACCTGAGTTTCACCTTATCAAATAAAAAATTAATATTTTTATAAAAAATTATGGAGTTTTAATTAAAATAGTTTCAAATTATTTTTAAATAATTTAAATATCTAAAATTAAATTAACTAAATCTAAAATAAAAAAGATTTAATTAAAATTTACTAATTTTAAAACATAAATTAAAAAATATATTATCATGTGGGGGGCGGGGGACACATGTCATTCCACATTCCATTTTATGTGTTCCAAGACCACCTCCAAGACCCATGTGTCAAACTAACCATGTTTTAAATGGATTATCTCTCACATTCAATGCTCGCTTGGTATGTGGGGCTTTTTGTCCCATGTGGTACAATTATAATATCCTAAAGTCCTTCCATTATAATTATAAAATAGATCCCTGCATAATAAAATAAATATGTTGGGTGATAAGATTGAATTAGTCAAGAATATATACTTGAATAACATAATGACATTGGCATAAAATTAAAAAATAATCCTAGTGGCAGTTAAAAACCCAACCACCAAAGATATTTGCTTGATGATAATACATGAAGCTTTTCCAAAACACATGTTTGGTTAGTAAATAATTACTTTATTAACCCTTATCTAGACCTATTAAAGATTGAAAAACTTGATTAGGTATGTAGGAGGTGAAATTATTCTTTTTTTAAAATAAGGGTCAAATCAATAAAAATAATCTTGATTACAACTATGATGCCCAAATTAAGTCATGGTAGACCTAATTGAGGTAAAGAAGTCCAAAAAGAACTAGAATGAGATGATCAATAACCTAAAGACCAAAATGGATAAAAATGATGAGATTAGCAATGGAGGATGAAAATTTGACCTTGAAAACCTAATGAGAGAAAATGATGACTTTTCACCCTGAGATGACAATATTTTGTAAGTGCAATAAGTAGGGTTAGGAGTCATTTCCAAATAAAGTGTAAAATATAAAACTTTATCATATGGGATAAATTGATGAGATGGAATGTGTTATATAGAATGAAATGGTATGGAAACCAATGTGACCTCCTAAATCAAACTGAGAGGCCATAATCAACTAGAAATTAACATTGTCAAGATATTGTAAGTGAGATAAGTGCCATGAAAATGCATTTCCATGTGAAGTGTAAAACATGAAACTTATTCACACAAGAATGGTAAATGTGATATGACTCATTTTATGGAATGAAATTTCAAGTAAACTAAAATAAGCACCTATATTAGAGTGATAACCCCAAGGGAACCTAAAATAAATGCATTTAAGAGCTGATAAGTAGGATATGCACCTAAAAAGCATGTTTTTGTGCAAGGACTAAAACTTAAAACTTATTCATATAAGCCCAATTAGGAGGATGTAGTATATTATATAGGATATAATGTAAATAAACCAAAATTATCCCCTAAAGTGGCTATAAGGATCTGAGAGAGCAAGCTAGCAAGATTCTCAATAATGAACAAGTACAACTGGACTATGTTTCAGGGGTAAGTGCTTTACATAAAACTTCACCACTCAAATGTGGTAATCATGATGGATTGGGTTTTATTTCCCATAATGGAATGGAAACTAATATCACCCCTTGAGGCATATTAAGAGAGATAGGCAATCCCAAATTCATCTATTAATTGGGAGGTCAAGAATCCACTTTCATGCTGAGTGTAATATGAAGTTTTCTCAAAAGGACATGGTATTTACAACAATGATGGTTTTGGGTCCCATTTCATCATGAAAAATGAGATGAGTCACAAAATAAAATTGAGAGTGTTGATACCAATCATTCGTGAGTGTAAGGAGTGACTACAAAATAAAAAAGAGGTTTCCTAATTATTTTAAGAATTAGGGTTGTTATGCAAGAAACAATAAGACCCTGTAACAAAATTACTACACCATTAAATTATAATCACAATAATAAATCACAATATTATTTAAATAATAATAAGATAATTCAAAATATTTAAATCACTCAAATATAGTTATAAATACTATATAATGTTTTTTTTGGCCCACTTTCACTTTAATTGACTTGAGCACTTAATATGGATCTATTTTTCCACCTCATTATATCCTAAGTACCTATATGGACCAATATATTTATATGTTTATATATTACACCTATTAAAATTTTATTAATCACTAAACACATGCCTAATCAAATATACAAAAATTCCATATCCAAAATTTAAAATGTTACCCTTTACGATAAAATTGACTAGTATGGGTTGTAGTGGAAGCTAGTCTTGACCCATCTAGGTTGATCTTGTCCTTCACCCTAGAAACAACTATTTTTGAAATTTAGACCCTCCCTTATAGTATGTTATGTATTTTGAGGATAGGTATCATGATATTTTACCCATTTGGATTGTTGTAAAGGCACATCTAAGTCATATATTCCACTAATTATAAATTTCACTATTGAGGCACACTTACATTATCACACATTGATCAAAATTTCCATATTATTTACAAATATTATTTTAATCAATTAAAACATCCTTTATCTAACTCAAGAGAATACTCTATCCATATCAATAAAATAATTATATAGTATTCAATCCATCTCTAGATTCATACATGTAGAAAAAGGAGAACAATGACACTACGCACTCTAAGTGGGATAACTACATGGGATTGAATTCCATACTCATAGTGTTAGATATTTAGTTAGTGATCAGTCATCACAAGGGTGATTTGGGTCAAGTCAACCCATTACACTCCCCATTTTCTCTTTGTATAGTTTCAAATATTGTAAACCATATTAGGGTATCAACATTGAATAATCCATAACCATGTCATCCATGTACATCTAAAGGTTAAATTTACATCGAAAAGTGTATTTTAAATAGGTGAATTCAAATGTGACATAAATTTATATATTTTTAATAGATGATAAAATCAATGAGTAGAGCACAATATAGGTAATCAATCATGTCCCCTCCTAGTAAATATTTACCAAGATTAGTAACAAAACCTATTTTAGTTACACATGAACAATAAGATATACTTATTTAGTTCCAACTATCTTACAATCATACATAATAAACATACAAATAAAAAATAGCTAAGTCTCATACCTCTTGTGTTGTTCATAGTTAACCTTCTTTCATTCATTTGTGATTCATCTATTTAAATATTTTATATATAACATTTATTATATTTCTATTCATTTTATCTTAATAAGAGTTAATAACTAAGTTAATTTCAAATTATGATAAAACATATTGGTGAACTAACACATTTTATTCAAGTGTTTCTCCAAAAAAATTCTTAGGGTTTAAATAAATTCATGAACATCCCACACTTAAATAATTTTAACCTTGTATCTAACATTTGACACTAAAAGAACTTGATTTAGACCTTAGATTTAATAGCTGACATTGAAAGCACATTATTTTTACCTTATATCTAATATCTAACATCAAAATAACTTTATTTTTACCTTATATTTTAGGGAAATTTATTAGTCTCCATACACAATTGTTTCCCTTTTTTAAGGATCTAAATTTCAATTTTTTGTTACTGTATTTTCAATTTTAAGAGAATATATAGCTATATTGTATGATATTTTTTAATTTAAAGATTTTTAAGACAAAAATAAAATCAAATTAAATCACATACCAAGGCATAATAACCATTAATTTTTTTAAAAGAGAAACATGACATGGGAACAAGAACACTCATACATTCAAGATGATATATAGATTACTATGCACCTTCTTTATGGGATTATTATGACATATAAAATTACTAATCAAATAAATAAATGTCTAAGAAAAAAATAGATTTGGTTTAATTAATATGAAATAATATGGTGAATATATTCATTCCTACCCATATGAAATTGAATCATTTCTATTTTATTTATCAAAAAGAATAAAAGAAACACACTAATGCTAGTAAATCTAAAGAAAAAATGATTACATTGGTAATATTGATCATCCTTTTGTAAAACCTAACACAAGGGTTCATACTCCTATTGATATTTATATCACATCTACATCTATGGGTTTTTTAGAAATAAAAGTCTTCCAATAGATATTTATTCCCATGCCTGACCAAACAAATCATAAATAATCCTTGATAGCCACACATACATACCTTTCCTACTACAAAATCCTTCATGCAAACAATTTAATTTTTTCATGATAAGAAGTTGTAGTTAGAGCAAGGTATACAAAATTTTATCTAATAAATGGATTTAAAATCCTTCATTCATAATATGTTAGCAACTAATATACACCATATCCATTGTGTATAGTATTTTTAGCTCCTAAACTTCCAATATATGATGGAAAAGCAGATACAAAACAACATTATCGATGTTTTCATGCAACATGTTTGGATTATGGTTTATATGACAATTTTATAACTAACTTATTTCTAAGAAGATTAAAAATTACACCTAGCATTTTTTCATGATCTACCTATTCAATCATTCAAAGCATTTAATCCATTAGTAGATGAACTTCAAAAACATTTTCTATTAATGTTGATGAAAAGATTTATTATTCATATATAAATAAGTTTAATCAACAAAATAATTGGCCTAAAAATTATTATATACTTCATTACAAGTCCATGCTTACCAAAAAAACTATCAACTTTGTAGATAATGAATTACAACATATCTTCAAACAAAGTTTACTTTCATATTTGCATGATTCAACATTTTTTAATACATTCATATCATTTGAGGAATTTTTTTATACAATAAGAGAAAGAGAATTCAAACTTATTACTTTTAAAAAGCTCAAATATGCACCTACATGTACTTCAACTTCTACAACTAGGTTTCAATGCAAGCCACCTTACAAGACTAAGCCAACATATACTAAATTTGATGTAGAGATAAAAATTAATTTTATTTCTCAACCTTATAATAGGATTTTTTTATCAGATAAACTAAGGAATAAATTATCTAGATTACCACATCCACCTCATAATTTTTTTAAAATGTTACTTGAGTGTAATCTAATTACTCTACCTACACCAATAGAGGTTGACATTGGTAGGCCTCAATGTAAATAATTTGATAAAAATAGATAATGAAATTACTATATATTATATGGTCACTTGACTAATATATGTTTCAATCTCAAAAACCTTATTTAATATCTTATCAATAATAATTTCATTGAGTTGGGCACACCTACAAAGGAAACAAAGCCTTAACATAATTAGAATGCTAAGTTCCATTGAGCCATTACCAAATAAAAATACAAACAAGGATAATTCAATATTTCATCATACATATAATGCATAATGCCTCCTTATTCATATGATAATTCATTGTATGAAGTTATTAGTACAATTAATTAAATCTCCCAACCATGTCCTATGATCACCTTTGACGATAGTGAGATAGTGGATGACAATTATGATTTTCATGATTTATGTATATGAGCATACATTGATAAACAACCCATTCATAATTTACTTAATTTATTAAGTGATAATTCATGTACAGTGACATTAATACATTCATTAGGTTACATAGAGATGACATACAAGAAAAAAAAAATGTTAAGATATTAAATGGGAAACAACAAACTACTTTGGGATGCATTGTTTTGCCACTTTAGCTGGGTGTTACTATATTATCTACTCCTTTTATATTTATAACATATAATGGGCTCTTTAACATGATACTAATATGCCATTAGTTATAAATTATTCATGTTGTACCTTACATAAGATATAAATGGCTAAAGTGCATTCATTGCAACCAAATGGTCATAATTTCAATATTCAGATATGATTACCTTTATAGTATATGTTACCTCTTCCACCACATCCAATAATATAGTTAATTGATACAAAAATTCAAAAATAGATCATATTTATAATTTTTTCACCTATGCAAAGTATTTCCATTCAAAAAAATTCAAAATTCTCAAAAACAAGAACATTTGAAAAAGGTGTCAAGTTCACAAAAATCACCATCACATGCAACATATTATGAATTGGTGATACATATAGATGAGCATGTTACACAAAGAGAATAATATTTGAAAAAATATTTGTATACTCTTAAATGGATTTTAAACTATTCCATATATCCTACAACTACTCCTACATTAAATTACATGAATTGTGATGTAGATAGCTTCATTACAGTATTTGGTACATTTTATGATTCTAGTTCATGGAAATATAGTATTTTTGTCCACAAAATGTTATCAATCCACTAATTATTACAAATTTTTACTCCAACTCTCATCTTGATTGGATCATTGGTTAGCATTTTAGAATTTAAAATATTCTAAAAATTATAAGCTATTCAAATAATAGTTAAATAAAAAACTTATTGTACACAACTACTTTATTGCTTGATCATGTTATTATTTCATTTGTTATGCATGTGATAAATTTGATCAATCTTCTATCCTTTAGCCTCATTATTCTTCTTTTTTCACTTTCTATATATAAATAGTCTAACACAATGATTTATACTACAATAATTTCTCATTTACCATGTTGTTTTCAAAATATGAACATAAAAAAATGAATTTTTATATAAAAGATAGTATCAACTCATAACAATCATGTTTGACTACTATTATTATCCTAAGCTAGCGAGTTTTCTCCTATAGCAGTTTTAACATAACCAAAAAATAAATCCTTGATACATCTAATTTTTTAATATTTGATTTAGCTTTAGTTTAAATAATAGTACTTATTCATGCAAAATATTTCCTTTATGTAGTATATTTATCATACATGCACATTGCATACCTTGACAAGTATACATTGAATGAGATGATGATGCACAATAATTCCTCTAAATTTATATTCAATGCCATATATGCCTTTCAAAGTTATAATTCACATTTATATTTGGGGAATATTAGTCATAAATGGCTAGACCATCATATCCAGTGCATATTTTACATCAACACACATTATAAATTATTCAATCCATTTCCTTTATTATATTATAAAACCCTTGGTTTCATCTAATAGACTCTTTTATTTCTGTTGTAAAATTTAAAAAAGTACAAAAATAAATGCAAATTTTAAAAAATACAAAAAAAATCAAAATATTTTGAAAATACAAAATCAAGACATGAGCATGATTAAACATCTATTTTACATCATTTTCATGTGTTATTTATCATATCATTGGTAGATAACATAATATTTTTCTATCACTCATGTATTTCACTAGTATACATCAATATTATGTGGGACATATAGACTTCACATGGACTAATATATTAGACTTGCCTCTACCCAATAGACAAGCTAAATTAGGGTAATATTATCCATAGGTTATAATATTTATAGGTGTTATCATTCAAAAACTCCTATATCATTGAGTGATATATTATTCTTAAATGTCTCACCAACATCTTTATCTTACATTTGTGTACATGGATATGCTATTTTTTAGGTTATGATCACATTATAGACTATTATTCTATTTCTATGATCCATTATTGTTATTAATAGTACATAGTAGATTAGACTTTTATTGTTTATTGTGTATGTCCCTTGTCCCATGTGTGAAAATTGTTGTAACATCTTTATGATTTTGTTATTTCATATGCATGACATATGAATATGTCCATTTCTTATGGTATTTGGCCCTATGTTTTGTATGACATTCGCACATATCCTTTGTTTGAAAAATTATTAAATTGCTTTACATACAACCCCTATCCCTTTATGTAAGATATTTTCTTATGAAACATTTAAACATGTCCCTTCTGTGCAGTGTTTGATCTTATTTTTGACTTTATGTTTGTTGTGTTTGTGTGTTTGTTGATCTTGTTAGGTTTGATGAGTTTAATGATCCATATAATTCACTAGTTATTATGTATAGTTCTATTTCAACTAATACTTTGAGATTCATTGATACATATTTCTATATTTGACATTTTAGAACTTATATCATATGTACATACATTCTTCTAATGATACATATCTTACTATGATGATAGACATTTTTACATATTCTACAATATTCAATGTTTACAACTTGATACACATGATATAGTTAACTTATCTTTTGAGTTGAGTGAATTTTAGGATAGATTCCCTCACCTCAAGGGGAGGTAAATTCATTGGGATTTTCATAAAGAGATAATTCTCTATGAGAAAAAATTCAAATTTGAGTACAAAATATAGTGTCAAAGAATTCATAAATATTCAAAATTCAAATTTGGTACAAATTATGGGGATATATGCCATGCACATACACTCACATTACATGAACATGTTAAAAATACCTACAATTATGGGCACATTATATAGATTCATACAAAATATTTAATCAAAATATTTAAAAAATCATTTACATATAGTAACAAATTTTACATTTATCACATGGGAGCATCGTATATGTATTCATGTTATACCTTCAATACTATTTTCTATTTGTAGTCATGGTAGAAACATGAATGTTCTCCTTTATTTTTTCAATCATTCATACATTAAATAAAGAAAGAATAGGAAACTGAATCTAAAATCCATCTACAATGGTTTATTCAAGTAAAGTGCATAATGTATAACTTGGAGATTTAGTTTCTTCCAACATTACTGCACGAAAATCCAATGTGGATTCTAAACTATTTCAACTTGGGGTTAGAAATACCAATATAAAAATTAATTTTTTTCCATCCCTCAATGGGTTCTATTTTTTATACATTTTTAATCCAAATTACGGCTATAATACCATCAAATATCCATTTATTTATCTATATAACCAATATCTACAAGTTCTTCATTGGAAGTACCAATTATCCATTGATTCAAGCGAGCATCATCTTCAATAAAAGTTATAAAAGTAATATTGGTTTCACACATACAAGTGTATCCCTACCTTTTTATCCTTCAATTTTTCAATTTTCATGTTCAAATTTTTTCAAATTTGAAATGAATAAAATGGCTCCTTCATGATAATTTTATGTTTTGATAAGTTAAAATTCCATGCACGATTGAAGAATCTAATCAAAGGGAAAGTGTGTTATACACACTTAGGTATATATTCACTTTCACTTTAATTAACTTGAGCACTTAATTTTGATATATTTATCCACCTAAATCATTCCTAAGAACCTATACATACCTCTTCCTTTCTAATTTTGTATCTTAATCCTAAAAAAAATTGTTAATCACTAACAACCTCTCTAAGCATATATATGGACACCCCAGATCCTAATTTTAAAATGTTACGCTTTAAGACAAAATTAACCAATATGGGTTAGTAATGGTAGTCAGTCCTGATCCCTATGGATCAGTTGTTCCCTTCAACCTAACAATAAACATATATGTTTAGAATTAAACCCTCCCTTATAGGTTGGTATACATTTATAGGATAGGTAGGATGAGTTTTTATCCTTTTAAATTGTTATAAATGAACATCTAAGTTAAAAATTATACCACTTGGAAATTTCTCTAGTGAGACACACTTAAACTTTCTAACACTAATAAAATATTCCATATTATTTCCAAATTTGATTCTAGTTATTTTAAGTAGTCCTTATCCAAGTCAATATCTAATTCTATCCAAGACATGAAAATCATTTTCATGTATTCAATCCCTCTCTATATTCATACATGTAATAAGAGGATCATAATCACACTAAGCACTCTAATTGGGAAAACTACTTGGGCTTGATTTCCCTCTTTAGAGTATTGGATATAGAGGAAATCATCAATGATCACGAGAGTGATTGGGGTTATCTCTGTCAATTACACTCCCCATCTTTCTCTTTTTAGGGTTTTAAATTTTAATAAGTCATTTGTAGGTCATTTGTGTGCATTTGAAATAAAAAATTTCACATATAATTAGATTTTAAGAAAGCACATGTGACTGTGCCCTAATTTTATTCATTTTTGATAGAGGATATAATTAACCAATACAAGATATTAGTGGTAGTTGATCATGTCCCCTCCATGTCAATATTAAACTTGATAAGTAACAAATCCTATTTTATTTTTAATTGCATAGTCAGATCTCCTTGTTCAATTTTGGATGTCTTATAATCACACATAATTAGCATACAAACATAAAATACATAAATCTCATAAATATTCTTGTGTGGTTTATATATATCCTTCTTTCATTGATTCATTCTTCATTTAAGTAAGTGTGTTTCTTCCATTCTATTAGTTGCAAGCTATTTTACATCAATTTCTATCTTTCTATTCATTTTATCTTAATTAGATTTAATCGCTAAGTTAATTACAAATTTGGATAAAACAAATATGAATAATTCACTTTGAGGGGGAAACCTTCATGACCTTAAAATAAAAAATAGAATTTACAATTTTATAATAAAAAACTAATTGATGCCACATACATATACCATGATTATGCTATGGAAACACCCTAGGATGAAACTACTATCAATATCAAGATATAAAAATGACCATTTAAATTAATTAAAGGTTAACATATCCATAAATAGACCCTTCATATCTTAATACACACTATAGGTTAAGGTTGTCATGTTCACATTTCATTTAAACTAACATTGTCCTCGATGTTGATGGTTTTTTGGATATTTATATAATAACACTCCATCCTCCCATGTTGAATTTTCACTAGATATGTTTTCCCACATCATTATATACTCTATAATCACCTCATCCACAACCTATTAATGTAATTTTCAATTATTATTTGTGGTACTTAAATGATTCTTCCCTCCTCATCAATCTCTAGTAACTCTGTCTTAGATAAACTTATTTATTCAATGACCTTAATCAAGTAGGAAACATGGAACAATAGATGTATTTTGGATGACTAAAGTAAATATAATTTATATTCTACACTTCCAATATTATAAAATACTAGATAAGGTCCATAATACTTAGGTGAAAGCATACTATCCTTATTATGTTTTTTCTATGACATTTTATTATATGGCTATTAACACACAAAAACACAATCTTTGACTTTAAAATATCTTTCATTGCAATGTTGGTTATGATGTTACTTCATGTTATTATATACCATTTATAAGTTATCTCCAAGAATAGAGAGTACCTCTTTTTGTGTTGAACATGTTATTAAACTAATCAAATCTTTGGTTATACCCTTCCACATGAGGTGATGGATGGTGTACTGTATAATGCCACAACCAGAGACATTTTAGATGAGGTATGGAAAGAAGTGTTGTACCATAATTATACTAATATTAGCTACTCAACCCATTTATTTTGTTTATCTAAATAAATACAACAAAGAGAACCCTCTAAACATTTTATTAATACCATAATTTTCCCATTAAAATAAGGATGATAAGACTAAGAGCTTAATGGATTCCAAGCCAAGGGAATTATATGTCCAAAAAATTACGAGTAAAGATAGGATCATGATCACTTACTATGATTTTTTTGCTCCCATAGAGATTTTTAATTATATCCATAAATGTTTTTGTAAATATTCTTGTAAAATATGGATGAGATAATGAAAACGATGAGCATATTTGGTGATTCTATCCATAAAACCCATGTTGACATTTTTACCTTAAGATTTTGGCAACCATGTGATGAAATCCATTGAAACCTCCTCCTAACTTTACTCAGGAATAAATAGAGGTTACAACAAACATATGATTTTTATTCTCTCTCAATTAGTTTATTGACACACCATAAATTCTATTGCAAATTTATGAACTTCCCCTTTTATACCTTCCTAAATTAAATCCTTCTTGAATCTATGATAAGTTTTAAAGAATCCCATGTGGCCACATATTGAAGAAGTATGAAGTTCCATAATACCTTATGCTTAAGGTTATTTTTAAACAACTAAAACCTATCATTAAAATCATAATATCTCATCATAGACTAGTAAAAATGGGGGATTCCTGAATGGGCATGGGTTATCCCTCCATTATTATCATGTCCATGTCCATGGAATGTTTTTGAAGACAACACTTAGTGTATCTCAATAATTAGTTTGTCTATGTGATCCCTAATCCTTTTATTAATTTCACTAGAATGAAAAGAGGAATAATGAAAATTTGAATATGTCAATACTGAATAAAATCATGCTTTAGACACTTCAAAAACATATCTTGAAATAAATTCTAGAATAATTCTTTCAAGTCACTTATTAATTTTGACATTTGTATTCAATTTTCAAGTCATTCATGTGTCTCTTTAAATTACTATATTTAATAATGCACTTGTGTATTTATATACTTATTAGATTCAAATTCAAAAAATTATTGGGGTGTAAACCAACACATAATGAGTATATACAATGCTAGAAAATGGTACCCAAGACACAAAAGACATGAAAAATGGTAATAATGGCCAAAAATAATGGGGCTGAAAACATAACACTATGATTCTAGTAGAAAAAATATATACTAGTACAGTTGTTATAAATAAGAACTATAATGGTACAGTTTTAGAAAACTAAAATTTTACTAGTATGATTCAATAAAAGGTGGAAAACAATAGAAAACAAATGTATGATAGATAAAATAAGTAAGAAAGAGAAACATGAGGAAATGAAAGTAGATGTCAAGGACCAAATACTATAGCATAAAAACATGTGAAAACAAGTTTGTAATATTAATCAATAATAGACAAACACACATACCTTTTTAAAATAATATTTCACAATTAAAGCTATCTTGACCAAAATTAGGGGTCTACATTTTTAATGAATCCCATAATGTGTTTATTAGGGAGAATATCCCATATAGTTTTCTATTTAAATTTATATATCTTATAATATTTATAGTTCATATTTATTATACTTATGTTACATATGGAGCCTCTTCTTTATTTTACATTGTTTATATCTTGAACTCATATGAGGCATATTGTTATTTATGTTATATTTATTATATTAAATCCCAAATGGTGAACATTTTTGTATGATTATATTAAATAAATCATAAGATCATATGAGTAAAAAATTTCATAGCATACATTTTTCCAAGGCTATATCTTTATATGTTAAACACCAATGATTTTAGATTTTATCTTACACATGGTGATTTTTACTCCTTTATTTTTATAGTTTCACCACAAATATCAGTAGGGGAACATATATCCCATTCATTATATTCATTTTACTCTATATTATATTATAAAATAGGTGTTAAAACTTCATTACATCACATAAATGGAATAACTTAGGTTGTTTTATTTATTTCCATAAACGGACATGTTAAGGATATTACTTAACATTATTTTTTAAGTACTCAAAGATCTGCTTAGATTTCATTTTGTAACTAAAATTTGTACTAAAAATTTATTTAGGATTGAGCATGGGATTAAAGGAACTTGGTTGCACATGGACATTATATAAATATCCTAGTTAAATCAAGTATTCAATTATTATTTGTTTATATTTTTGTAGATTATTATTATTATTATTGGCACTCAACCATGCACGTATATATTGGTGAAATATTTGGTACTTTGTATCAAATCTAAGTTTCACAATAGTATAGGAAACAAAAAGTCTCTCTTATATTATGACAGGAGGTTATAGATATTAAAATCATACAAACATTAATCTAGTTATATATAGTATTTTCAAGTTGAATAGGGAGTTTTGTAATAGTAACTTTCAACTAAAATAAAAATGGAAAGAAGGAAGGTGAAGAGTCATGGGTGAATGAGAAACATAGATTTAATTCATTGTCATGATGAAAAAAATAAGAAGAGTAGTTTAATTTAAGAGATCAGATGAAATTCATGCTTGGAACAATGACAAATGTATCAACATAAGAGAAACATGCACCCATTAAGGAAATAACCAACCACAAAGTTTAAGTAATTCCTCATTCTTAGATAAACATTGAACATAAAGTGTCCTTCTTATTCATATTCAAGTCTCTAAATTAAGGATATAAAAAATCCATTTTATAATTACCATTTATTATATGTATAACAAATGGAATCAATTTACCCTTCACATTCTAAAAGACACTTCATATTCTATTTTTTGTCCTATTTTATCCTTTAGAATTTTCAATTTTATAAAAAGGAAAGTATGAATTTCCTTAAATAGAAATTATTAAAAAATATAAATGAGAACCTACAAATTCAACCAAGGATATTTCATTTATGTGGTGATGGTGCTAAAGAATTTAGCATAGTTAAACTACTTCTAGCCTGTGCTTTGTCTCAACTAGCTTTGAATTTTTTGAACTTATTTGATGATTTTGTAGAATCATGATCTTTCAAGAGTACCTCATGATTACACCATATAATCCATATATCATAAAACAAAATAATTTTATTTAGAATCTATACTAGCTCAACCAATTGGTTATTCATTTCCTCAATCGAGACATGAATCTCGTTGATTATAGACATGGAAGTTGTGATAAAAGAGATTTTATTGAAGAATTTTTCATTTATAACTTTCTTGAACAGGTCTTTAACTTCATCAATGGTATAAAAGGTGATTTCATCTTCCTAGAATAATTCACAATGAGTCTCATCTAATTTAGAAGAGATCAAATTTTGATTCTCCTTCGTAGTATTGACTTGATCATTTAACTATGTTATTGTTTGATTTAGAACCTCAATATTCATGATAATACATTCATACAGCTTATAGGATGTCTCATCTTCTAGTTTATCAAATATTCAAACTTTAGTCATCACATCATTATCGATCTTAATCATATCATAGCTATCTTATTTCACATTCTCCCCTATGCTTAGCTCACATGTGTGAGAATTAATCTATTATTTTATATCAGTGACCTCTTTATCAATTGTTTTAAATAATTTTATCATCTCCTTAATATATTTCATTTCACTCATCAACACTTCATCCACACAAACCTCCAAAGCCTTGCCATCCAAATAGTATTTGATGATTATGTTAATGGATTCTTTGCTTATCCCTGACACTTGATAAAAAGAATCAATCTAAGGTGCTATGGGTGTGTCAACTAGATTTAGGAGGTAACTGAAATACTCTACCAACTATTTAATTTTATCATGGAGTTCTCCCCAAGTGAGATCATCTTTTTCTAACCTTTTGATGATTCTTTCTATCATCTCCCTCAATTTATGGATGTTGATTTCCCTATTTGCCTCTCTGAGTGATATTCTCTTAAGATTATAGTCACTCACATTCAACTATGTGACATCCTTCTCCATGTTGGGTTCTATAATTTCAATAAATTAAGCACCATAAATATTTGACACTAACCTACAGGTAATTTTATCCTTCTTGGGAGGATGATTATTAAGTATATCATCTACTACATCAAAATCAGGGAGATCAACTTCCACCACCCTCCTTTTCTTTTTGAGAATAGGTTACATACATTAGAAGGACATATAACCAAAAGGGGTAATTTGGGTTCCAGTTGGAGGAGGTATGGGATATTTTGGAGGAATAACATTTGGGAGAGGAAGAATATCACTTGGGGAAAATGAATGGGATGAAGGAAGTACCACCTCAACTTATTTCAATGGTGTTTGTTATGCTATATTGGTGACAAGAATAAAATGGTCACCAAGGTGAGAAAAAGAAGAATAAATCATTACAATTTTATTTTCTATATTCTTCAATCCAAATATAGGACTTTACTCACATGTTTTACCTCGATGTCAACCTTGCTAAGGATAGTCATCATTACCATCATCATAACTTGAAGATATTAGTGATTCATTTGTCATGACAACATTGATCTTCTTTGGATTTAATGTAGGAGCCTATTTTAGAAGTTCTAAATCCTTTCCTCTTCTTGAACCACCTATTCTAGTTACTTCTATTAATTTTATATCAAACCATTTCTTGGCTCTATCCCATACTCTTTGAGTTCACACATGTACATCTTCTAGTTATTTATTTTACTAAACAATTAATTATAGGTAAGGGAATAATATTAACTCTATTTGTGTATTTTGGATCAATGAGTTTAGTCATGTCATCAACCATGCTATAATACACTCATTATTTAGTGAATGCCTTTATCTTCTCTATGGTCATTCTACTCCAATCTCTCTAGACTACCTCATATTAATCTGAATAGTCTACCCAATAGTCTCCCAAGTGAGTCACATGTTCATAGGTTACAAAAAAATCAAGGAATATTTTAACATATTTATTCATGTCCACTATAGCTAGATTATAATTGATCAAAGAGTGAATTGGGAGATCATTGATTCAATGTCTTGATTGTTAAAAGTAATATTTCACAATTAAAGTTATCCTAGCTAAAATTATGTGTCTACATTTTTCATGAATCTTATCCTGTGTTTATTAGGGAGAAATCGCATATAGTTTTTATTTAAATTTATATATCTTATAATATTTATATTTCATATTTATTATACTTATGTCACATATGGGGACTCTCCTTGATTTTACATTATTTATATCTTGAACTCATACGAGGCATATTGTTATTTATGGTATATTTATTGTATTAAATCCCAAATGGTGACTATTTTTATGGGATTATATTAAATAAATAATAATCCCATATGAGTAAATTTTTTCATAGCATACATGTTTCCAAGGCTATAGCTTTATATGTTATACCCCAATTATTTTAGATTTTATCCTACACATTATTATTTTAACTTCTTTTTTTTTTACAGTTTGATCCTAAATATCAGTAGGGGACATATATACCATTCTTTATATTCATTTGAATCTATAAAATATTATAAAATTGGTGTTATTAATTAATTATATCATATAAAGTGATGAACTTAGGATGTTATATTTATTCCCACAAATGGATATGTTAAGGATATTACTTAACATTATTTTTTTAATGCTCAAATATTTGTTTATCTTTGGTTTTATCACTAGAATTTGTACTAAAAATTTATGTAGGATTGATCATGGGATTAAAGAAACTTGGTTTCACATGGACATTATACAAATCTCTTAGTTCAATCAAATATTTAATTCTTATTTATTTTTCTTTTTGTAGATTATTATTAACACTCGGCCATGAATGTATATGTTGTTGAAATATTTCGTACTTTGTATCAAATATAAGTTTTAAAATAGTATAAAAAAGGAAAATTCTCCCTTTTATTATGAGGGGAAGTTACTTTTATTGAAAGCAGAAAAAAACTAATCTAGTTATATACAATATTTTCAAGTTGAATGGGGGGTTTAATAGTAGTAACATTCAACTAAAATAGAAATGGAAATAAGGAAGGTGAAGAGTCATAGGTGAATGAAAAAACACATATTTAATTCACTTTCATGATGAGATAAACAAAAGGAGTAGTTTACTTTAGGGGATTAGATGTGTTTCATGTTTGGAATAATGAGAAATTTATCAACATAAGAAAAACACATACTATTAAGGAAATAACCAAAGATAAAGTTTAAGTAATTCCTTATTCTTGGACAAATATTGAACACAAATTTTCATTTTTATTAATCTTTAGGTCTCTAAATTGAGGGCATCAAAAAACCCTTTTTAAATTACCATTTATTATATTCATAATAAAAGGAACGGGTTGACTCTTCACATTCTAAAAGACTCTTTATATTCTATTTTTTGTACTATTTTTTCCTTTACAATTTTCAATTTTAAAAAAAGTAAATCATGAAATATAAATTAGATAAAAATAGAAAAGAGAAACTAGGAATTCCACTAAGGAGCTTTCATTGATGTGGTGGATAGTGCTAAAGAATTTAGCATATCTAAACCACTTATAGCCTATCCTTTATCTTAAGTGGCTTTGAATTTTTTTAAATTAATTACTAATTTCATAGTATCATTATCTTTCAAGAGTACCTCTTGATTACCTCTTGATTGTATTTAGAATCTCTCCTAGATCAACCAATTGGTTATTCATTTCCTTAATCGAGACATGAATATCATTGATTATAGACATGGAATTTATTCTAAAATATCTTTTTTTGAATAATATTTCATTTATAACTTTCATGAACTACTTTTTTAATTCATTCATAGTATAAAAGGTGATTTTATCTTCCAAGAACAAGTCACAATGAATCTCATCTAAGTTAGAAGAGAATAAAATTTTGCTTCTCCTTCGTAGTATTGACCTAATCATTTAAATATGTTATTATTTGATTCAAAATCTCAATATTAATGAGAATACATTCATACAACTTATAAAATGTCTCATCCTCTAGTTTCTCAAATATTCAAACTTTAACCATCACATTAGTATCGATCTTGATCATATCTTTAATGTATTATTTCACATTCTTCCCTATGTTTAGTGCAAATGTTTGAGATTCAATCTATTATTTTATATCAATGATATCTTTATAAATTATTTCAAAAAAAAATCACCATCTCCTTAATATATTTTATTTAGATCATCAACACTTCATACATGCAAGCCTCCAAAGTATTTTCATACAAATTGTATTTGATGCTTGTGGTAATGGATTCCTGACTTGTTCCTGACACTTGAGAAAGAGAATCAATCTGAGGTGCCATGGGTGTGTTAATTATATTGAGGAATTAATTAACATATCCTACTAATTGATTGATTTTATTTTAGAGTTGTTCCTAAGTGATCTCATCTTGTTATGAATTTTTATGATTCTTTTTATCATCTCCCTAAAGTTATGGATTATGATTTCCCTATTTGACTCTTTAAGTGATATTCTCTTGAGAGTATAGTCACTCACATTCATCTTTGTGACATACTTATCCATCTTGGGTTTAATTATTTCAACAAATTAAGTGCTAGAAAGATGTGAAACTAATATGGAGGTATTTTTAGCCTTCTTAGGAGAATGAGTCTTAAGGAGATCATTTACTACATCAAAATTAAGGAGATATACTTCCACCACCCTCATTTTCTTCTTGATCATAGGATTCATCTATTGGAAGGACATATCACCAAAAGGGGTAATTTGAGTTTTGGTTGGAGGGGGTGTGGGATATTTTAGAGGAGTAGAATTTGGGAGAGGAGGAGGATCACTTGGAAAGACTGAATGTGATGAGGGAAGTACCATATCATTTTTTTATGGTATCTATTTTGTTTTATTAGTGAAAAGAAGAGAATGGTCACCAAAGGGAACAAAATAAGAAAACATCATTACAATTTTATTTTCTATCTTCTTCCTACCAACTATAAGACATTCCTCAGAGGTTTTACCTAGCTATCAACCTTGCTAAGGATAGTCATCATCAGCATCATCAAAAATTGAAGATATTAGTGATTTAGTTATCATGGAAGCAAAACTATTCATTATATTTAGTGTTGAATACTATTTTGGAAGCATTAAAGCCTTTCTTCTTCTTGAACCACCTACTCTAGTTAATTTTGTCAAATTTCTATCAAATAATTTCTTGGTTCTATCTCACACACTCTGAGTTCACACATTTACATCTAATTATTATCTTATTTATTGATTAATTATAAGGGAGAAATTATAACTCTACTTATGTATTTGGGATCAATGATTTCAGTCATGTCATCAACCATGCCATCATGTACTTATTATTTAGTGAATGCCTTTATCTTCTCTATGGTCATTCTATTCCAATATCTCTGTACTACCTCATATTCATATGAATAGTATACCTTGTATTATCCCAAGTGAGGTACATGTTCATAGGTTTCACCAATATCAAGGTATATTTTTTAAAATTTATTCATGTCCGCTATAGCTTGACTGGAATATGACCAAAGAGTGAATTGGGAGATCACTGATTCAATGTCTTGAGTGTTGATTGATGTCTTGAAAGTGAAGTATCACAAATGAATAAGGAAAGATACACCTAATATGTTTCTATCCATATATCATATGTGAACTGTACCCAATTTCTTGCACAAATATATCAATATTATAGTATTATTGGCTAATCCTAGGAGTCTCAATGGGTAACTTTTAAAACCACCAACCTTGATGTAGGTTAATTTATGATATTAAATATAGAAGATACCATATTGATTGATCAGCGTGGTAGCTTCTGTGGAAATCCTTCTAACCCAATCTTCATCCAAGATATACATTGTTTTGATGTTGAATGCATCATTCACCATTGTGAAAATTTTATTTCTTTCTTAGAGCATTATCTAGGGAAAATATTCATAGACTTGGGTGATATGTGTGATATTCCCATGCCATAGAAGTACTGGTAAATGATCTAGGATGACAAATAGTACACTATGAAATAAAACATAAATAATTACTTTGAGTGTACATTTAGAATCTGAAGATCCAGGGAATCACTAATGATTTATCCCTAATTGATAAATTGTTTTCTATGTGCTGTCATGAAATTTTACATTTCATGACAACACCCCTATTTGTGATCATATAGTCAATTATAGATGTTTTAAATATAGGGATGGTAAAATTTTTGCATAATGGGACATCAACTCTGTAACCCAGTGGATAAGGCTTGGGTAGAACAATGAAATCTAACTATATTTGAATCTTCTAAATAGTGTGTTGAAGATATCTTGACAATTTTTATTTTAGTGCAACAATATTATTGTCATCATGGAAAGTGTACTATGATAGAGAGAAGAGAGAAGTAATGAATTCATTTGATCTTATCAACACCAGAGTGAAAATTTAAAGTAAAATCAAAATTCTCTAAAACTTCTTGATTTTTGTCCCAATGCAAAGACCAAATCTAAGAGATGAATTTTGACTGCAAACACTTGGTATAAATTTTTTATCTTGAACCTAAAAAATAAAGGGGGAGAATCATCATTTTAGGTTTAAAGTTGTAAAAAAACACCAATGCACTTTTACAAGTCATGAAAATTTGTTTTTGAAAATTCCAAGTTGACCAAAATGACCCAACACTTTTCCAAGTCATGTGATTTACAAATTATTTTTTCCACTTGATGTAATTTAAAATTTATTTTTTACACTTGATGTGATTTCCAAATTCCTTTTTCCACTTGGTGAAATTTTCAAATTCATTTTTTCACATAATGCAATTTTCAAATTCATTTTGCATTTTCCCTTCCCTTGAAAATTTATGGTGACACTCCCTAAGTTATGCAAATTAAATATTTCTTTTCCATTGTCACACATGTAAGCTTTATTTTTATGCCAACCATGCATTTTAATCTTTGAAAAACCAAACCATGTAAAAATTACCTTCATAATCCACCAAACTATTTCAAGTTACCCCTTATCCCTCCATGTGGCACCGCAAAGATTCAAGTTGATTTTTCAAAATTTTAATTTCCATGCCATTTGTGGTATTCACATTTGAAAAAGTTATTAATGTTTAATTTCTTGGTATTCCATTTGGAAATTGGTTTGGATGCATAAATTGTGGTATTATCAAAATCCATGGTATTATCCTTATAAAATACTTTTCAAAATAACTTGTTTTCTACTTATAATTTGTGATTTTTGGCTTTTAAAAGGTGGTTTATAAACACATTCATGGTATTTAGGGAATGGAGGGTGGTTTTGTGTAAAACTTCATATTTTTAATTTTTTGGAAGATGGTTTCCATAAGAAACTCATGGTTTTGATTATATGGCCTTTTGAAGACTTTTTTTTCATGTCTTGCAAACCCTCTAGAAGTGTAAAATGGTCTTCCCAAACCTTGAGCTATTACTTGTACTTAAAAAAATTATTTAAATTTATCTAATATGGAGTTTTCAAAGATATTTTACACTATGCAAGATTCACAATGCCTTTATACATGTAAATTACCCATCTAAGGCTACAATTGAGAAGCCTCAGGAGCAACTATTCAAAGCATGACCAAAGTGCAAAGAGAAGCAGTTGTTAGAGAAAGTTGGAATTGTCCTTAGCAAAAGTGAAGAAGAATAAGATCCATGAAAATCTTTTGGTCTTTTCATATTGATGTTGGATATCATTTGTAATTTCTAGTTGTAAATTTTGTGTAATTTCAACCATGTAAATGTAATTTATGGAAATGCATTATCACTTTGTGAGTCTCAAGTTGTGTAATTTTGATTTACACATTTCAAGTGGTGTAAAATTGCCAAAGCATTTTTACACCTTTCAAGTGGTATAATCTTATAAATTCACTTTTGCATGAAGTGAAATTACACCAACACATATTTATATCACTTAAGTGGTGCAATTTTATAATTTCACATTTATATGTGGATTAATTACACCAACTCACTTTTATACCACTTAAGTGGTGTGTTTTTGTAGACTCATGTTTACACCATTTGTAACACAAAAAAGTGGTTACACACTATAACCACCTTCTTACACTATAAATATGAGTTTTAAGCTCATTATAAATGGAATTTTGGTAGTGAGACTTTGTAGAAACATTTTGAATGATGAGATCGTATCTTTGACTCAATATATATTAGAACAAGGAGATTTTGCAAACTTTATGTTCAAGATTTTTTTGTGAGTTATAGATTTGTGTATGATATATATATATATATATATATATATATATATATATATATATATATATATATATATAATTTTAAATTATTTTAATAATCACTACCAAATTGTCAAAAAATGGGACTTTCACATTAAGTATTTCTTTTAGAATCTTTTTGTGTTATTTCTATGAATGTGAAATCTCAATAGGGTTTAAGCAAATTTTAATTTGTATTTTATTGGTAAATATGAGATAATTGTCTTTAATTCTATTATTATTAGTAAATAATTATCTCAGTGTATGTTTTGTACTCCTAATATTCATTATGTCATTACCACCCATTAAATTAGATAGATTTCCTTGAATACAATGTTTTCTCCTTCTTGGGTTATTTTAATAATTTTCTATGTTTAGCTAGCCAAAGTTGTCTTTCATTCTTTTGGGATTATTATGGTATATTATGTATTTAACTAGAAAGAATAATCCTATTCCTCCTTTCATTTCTCATTTTCTCCCTCTTTTCTATCATTCCTCTCATTTTACTTTATAACTCCTTTCTGTTCTTTTTGGTTAAAATTACAAAACCCCCAATAGAAAACAATTTTACTATAAATATATGTGAATAATTTTCCCCTAATTTTCCATTTTTGGCTTTCAATAAATGCATCTCTACTTGTTAATAGGAGAGGGACTTTGTCCTTATATTTTTTACTAACGTAAGGACTGAGTTTCTACACTGTTAAACTAAAGTCACTAATTTCTCCCCTAAACAAATTTTTGATCCAACACCATGGTAGATTATATTTGTCGGCATGAACATCTAGGGTGAAAAGTCTTGGTGTATTCATTGCCTACCACTTGATTGAGGAGAGTAATCATGTCTAAATTTTCTTCATGAAAATATGCCCTATAGAAATTATTGGTAACATTGAGAGCCTATCCTTTATATTATTCAACCATGAATTATTCATTGTAGTCAAACACTTAGTGGTATCCTTAACCTATTATTTCTATCCTTTTTTGGTACTCATGATGATGATGTATTCAATAACTAGAATTCTCATTATCATCCCCATTTATATATCATCTATTATGGCCATGAATGTTCCACTACCATATTTTATTTCATGAGTTGGTGGGTCATAGTGTGTTACATAGGTGAGAACTATGTTAGAACATTGAGTAGAAGTTGGGAAACCCAGTGTTTGAGTAAGGTCATATTCTTAAAGCTGAGTAACCAAGGTACTTGAGTTTTTTGAGTTTATCCTACAATGGGATTTTTTAAAGTCAACCTAGCTAATTTGTGACTCAAAAATCTTGGGATCTTGATGTCCAACACTAGCAATGGATCATACCCCATGTATTCATATTTCATCTTGATCATTTCCAAGTATACAAAGGTGGTGTCATATGTAAGAGAAAAAATTATTAGTGGGTATAATGGTAGGAAATGATGGATTGATTATAATTAATGGGAAGGAGTGGTCATATATAAAGCTCTTGATGTAGTATAAATAATATCCAAATGATATTTTGGATAGAAGAGAAACTTATGATAAATTATTAGTAAGATGTTACAAAATTTCTTAGGGAATGTGGAATTTTTTTGTAGCATTTCACTCTTAGGGAGAGAATATGGGGGAGGAATATCACTCTTAGAGCAACATCATGATGATAAATAATTGTAAAATAGGCTTGAGTTATATATAAAGTCCTCTAGACATTTTAACATGTAATGACCAGCTATTGGGAACTATGTGCATGTGTGAGAGGGCGATCAGATCATCCTTGGCACCTCCACTAGTGCACACATGTGAACATAAATGGGGACCACATCTATTAATACATGGATCCATGAGGGCCATCTAGTTGATTGTGTTTTATGTGAGGGCATGGGCATGTGAAGCTAATGTCTCTACTTTTATGAGTTTATGGGGGTCATCTAGCCAGTTGCATTTGGCATGTGGGTATGGGTGTGAGAGGCTCATGTCTCTATGTTTACATGTCCATATGGGCCATCCATCCTACCACGTCTGTTGTATGATAATGGGTATGAAAGGTGTTGAGAAATACCTAAACAATAATTCCTTTTCTACAATCTTCTCACAATTTTTTCTTCTCATTTGGTCTTCAGCACAAAGATCAAGATGTTGTAATGACTCACATATACAATTGGCATTGACAATTTTGGGGATAATAGTTAATTTAGGTTGGGGATGTGGATTCATAGAGAGGCATAAAATAAAATTTTAGGATCTCTGGGTTTCATAGGCCAGTGCATTATCCATTGGGAATCAGAGTTGAGAGGAAACATGAAGAAATGGAAACACACAATGAAAAGGAAACACACTATGAAAAGGGAACACACAATAGAAGGTAAACACATAACATAAGGGAAACACACAACAAAATGGGAACACACAATAAAATGGAAACACACAATCGAAGGGAAATAAAAGGTGATAGCCTATCATTATTCTTTAGACAAATTTAGATACGACATGTTAAATGGTAGTGGGAGGTGAGTTTCATCTCTATACATAAGATTTGTGTTTTCACTATAGAAATGTCAAATTTTGAATGGTCCATCCATAACGAGTCAAATTTCCCATGACTTCCACTTGGCTTTCCTTTTGTCTTAGAGTAAGATTAGATCACTTATTTAGAAATCATGTTGTCAAGACATCTGATCAAATAATTATTTGAATTTATCTTGATGCACTATAATTTTATTGATTACTATGACTCATTCTTATGTTATAATTACCAGATATATGACTCTATTCTCTAGAGCATATTTTAATTTTTCATCTTCAATATATTGGGCTAGTTTCAAAGATAGAAATTCTAAATAAATAGGAATCATAACATCTCTCCAATAGAGCAGATGAAATGGAGATATTTTTATTACTCTCTTAGGCATTATTTGATCATCCTATAGGGTATAATTTATCTTCTTATGTTAATTCCTCTTATTTTCATTAACTAAAATGGGAATGATGGTGGTTATATTTTTATTACTAAATTCCTCTTAGCCATTAACTTGAGGGTAATAATCTAAATAATGTGCAATAGAGATGTTCTACCCATACCAAAAACCAATTAACTCAGTGGAGGAAAATTTATAAGTGTTATCCATTATTATCTTCTAAGGAATACCAAATCTAGCCAAGATATTCTCCTTTATGAAGTTACATACAACTTTAAAGGTGGTGGATCTTACCAAAATGGCTTCCACCCACTTCATGAAGTAATTACTAGTTGTTAGGACATGGGTATGTCTATCACTAGAATGAGGATTTAGAGTCCCAATGAAGTCAAATCCCCATTGTTGAAATTATTCTTAGATGATCATAAGTTTGAGAGGCAATGTTGTGAGATTAGGCCTACCATCAAAGTATTAATAATCTTCACATTTGGAAACCCATTCTTGGGAATCTTTGAATAATGTGGGATAATATTAGTGAGCTTAAAATATTTTGAATGTTGTGATTAAAAATGAGAAATGCCTACCATATTATTTATCATGAAATTCCTCCAAGATTTTATTCTATTGTTTTTCATTTATCTTAGGAAGGTGCCATCCAAATACTTCTTAAATAAGGTATTATCCCAAATTATGTACCTAGTTTCCTTTAGATTGAAAGTGATTTTTTTCTTGGGACTAATATGAGCTAAACATCTTACATATGAGAGGAATAATGTTATATCATAATACCATTACTTAAGGGTATCCATGAAGACTTATAATGGCAAGTCTTCTTTTCATTCCCTCTAAGAATCAACACCTTTAGTAAGTAATTGGAAAAAACCTTGTACTCTTACTAGTTTTGTAGGTTTGATATCTAAATCATAATCTTGCACTTTAGTGATCCAACCACCTCTTTTTGATTCAATTTCCTAATTTGTAAGGATTGGCTTTACTTCTGAATTTGGGACCATGATAATGGTATGAGAATTCAAAATATAAAATATGAAATAATTTATGGATTTGACCACCACATATACATGTGTTTCTATTATCGAGTACTTAAGTTCATGATATTTCAATCCATAACTCATAAAGTCAATAGGGGGTTCAACTCCCTCTTCATTTTTCATCATCAAAATGGAAGATAGAGTGTATTCAGAAGAGTAGTAATATGAAATGAAGTCCTTATTAAAATTGGTGCCTTAATGATTGATTCCCTTACCTCATTAAATGCTTTCTTCCCATCATCATTACATTTAAGGGATTTCTTCCCACTCATCATTTGTACAATGTACTTGGTGAGCTGAGCAATTTCTAGAACAAATATTATAATGAAATTGACCTTACCAAAGAATGAGTGAGTGCCAGGTTTAATAGTGGGTAGGTTCAACTATTGAATGGATTTTGCTCTTTTATGATTGATCTTGGTACCTTATTTATAGGCCATATGGCCCAATGTAGTTAGTTTTTTACTACAAAGATATAATTTTTGGGATTCAAAGAGATACCATGAGAGTGACACCTTTCAAAAACCTTTCTTAGGTGCTAAAAATGGTCTTCTCTTTTCTTTGATAAGACTAAGAGATCATATAGATAAATCATGATGATTTTATTCTTCATTTCACTCAAATTGAAGTCCATAACCCTTTGAAATATTTCCCCTGCATTGATGAGGCCAAAAAGCATCCTTCTATGGTAAAATTTTTCTATGGCATAGTGGAAGTTATTTTGAATTGATCTTTTGTAGTTACTTCAACTTGGTTAAATCTTGAGAAGCCATATAACATAAACATCATTTCATATCCCATGATGCCTTGTATAATTTCATCCATGATTGGAAAGGTGTAGTTATCCTTGAGTGAATCTTGTTTAATATTTTGAAAATCCACATAGATTGTAACTTCCTCATCATGCTTTCGGGTAGGCACTATGTTGGTCACTCGAGTTGAGTGTTGGATAGGGAAGATAATCCTAAAGTATAAAATATTTTTTATCTCTTCATATATAGTGCCAATAGTGTTTGGAATATAGTGCCTCAACTTCTTCTTGAATGGATTAACACTAGGTTTCAATGAAATGTTGTGTTGCATGTTTGTTTCTCTAAAAAACTTTAGTTTTGTATAGCACCAACAAAATACATATTTATAGAGTTTAAAAGAGTAATGAACATTCTATATTATTCTTTAGAACAAAATTCCCAATGTTTAAATACCTCAACTCTTATACTATGCCAAAAGTTACCTTTTTGTATTTGAGGGATCCTCTAGAGTTCCATGAATCTTCTGCTTGATGTACCTATCATGATTTTCAAACATATATTCCAAATAAGTGACATTTTTTATGATCTTATTTCCTTTCAATTGTAATATGTTGTCTTCTAGTTGATTATTCCTAGTTTTAAGCATTTGTGAATTTATCCTCTTTATTTTATGAGGTACAAGATTCTCTATATGCATATGAGTATCCATCAAAAAATATATTTATATAATTATATTTTTGTTCCAAGAAAGTGATGATTTGTTCATCATTTTTTTAATACTTTTCAATTCTCAAAGTTATCTAGCAGACTGGGGTGATATACCATTTGGATGGCATACCAATCATTATCAACTTCTGGAGGAAGAATCATAAAATAATTAGATACAACTAGGGTGTCAACTTTGGAATTTTCTACCCTCAAGACTACATTTATATAGAAAACTTGAAAGGCTTAGATACAATCCCAAACACTATTTATATAATGTTTGAGTTTTTCATTTTTTCTTGATATTGAACTAATGCCTACTTGATGATCAATTATGCATCACCTTACACTTTGAGGTTTTGAATGCCCATTTATTCTACTAATCGTAACCTTAAAAACAATTCTTCATACTCGGTAGTATTATTTATGCATTTAAAATGAAGTTTTTACGAGAAAGGGAATGATTCCTTATGAGGTGAAATCAGTATCACATAAACACCTAAACTAGTTGTTGGAAAAATTTCATCAAACTCTAGAGTCGAAATATCATTGGAGTCACTTTATACCAACTCAGAAAGTTCCAAATGTTTTTAGCCATCATCATGTAAGTGTCAGGACCTATTTCATCTTATAAGATGTCTTCTTAGTGATCATTTTAATTATACACTGAGATCTTGGCATTTTTATTGACTAATCTCTCATAAAATCCTTTCAAATGAATCATCATCTATGTCTAGTATAATTTAATTTATCCTCTAAGATCTTAATAGAAAGTCCTACTCAAAAGAATCCCATAGCTAGGAGCGATGTCGGAGACTAGTATGGTCATATTCATTCTCTTTTGCAAAAACTATGATAGATCAATCCCTACATCTTTTATATGTCCAACTAATAGAACTTGTTGTTATTCCATGTTGAAGCAATGGACAAATGTTTTAGTGCAAATGAATCTCATGGCATGTGAAAATTTGGATGACATGACAATGTCTAAGGCTTATGAATCAATTTATAAAGTTTTTCAACTTATATCCACCTATAAAAAGAGATATATAGAAAGTCTTAAACCTTTCATTTATTGGAGTACTAATATCTACATTATTTTAGAAATTAGAATCTGTCATCCTGATATGTGCTCCTTGAGGAGGTGTGTTAGAATTTCCTCCCTTGATGAAATTAAACAGTTTATCTAAGTGTTCAAGGTTATTTCTAAGGTATCCAGTCTGATAAATCTTAACATTAGTATTGTTCATGTGATCAATTATGTCAAAGGAAGAATTAGTAGGTTTTTCATTGATAATCACATGAGGGGAATTAAAACTACTATACCTCTCAATATTTTTATCCTTTGATAAATTAGGCAAGGGGATACCTCTATTGAGAACAAATTTGGGAACAACTACTATCTTAAGAACCTATTTCACCCTTTGCTCATCAATTTTTTTATTATTCTTAGAAGATCCCATCCTCTCGTGCCATGCTTGAGTGAATAATTTATATGAATGGTTATTTATATCCTCAAAAATTTCCTCATAATCATTAATTTTGGGTTCATATTCAAAATAACCCATAGTGGAATCACCATCAGGTTCTTAAATTTTAGGATTAGAGGTACCCAAAACACCTTCTTTAGGTTGTTCTTCAATAGTATAAAGTTACAACATTTTGGAAATTTCAAGATAGTTCAAACCATCACAGTCATTAGTGGCATGAAAAATTAATGTTTAGTGAATACCAGTGGGTGATGCTTTAATATAATGTGGAGGAGTTTAAGGAGGAAATATAGAATGAATGTTTCCATGATATGGAATAAATGCCTCCTAGTTATATCCTTGTTTGAAGTATTCTACGGTTGAGAGATTTGTTTTTTTTTAAATTAAGGATATCATTTGAAATTTTTTGAATCAAAGGGTCTGCTAAATTATGCTAGTTGATTTTGAAGACATATCTATTCATTTTTCTAGCCATGATCATGTCATCTTCAATATTTTTGGCTTGGGTTTGTGCAGTTGCCAAAGTTGAAAGGTGATTATTTCATAGGAAGAAGATTACCTTAAGTACTTGTGAATTTAGAAAGAAACATTTCTAATTTTCTATCATGGGAATTACAACAATGGGGATTTCATGCAGTAGCCTGTAGAAACTAGATACAAAATATCTCATAGATTTATGGGAGTCTATTTATTTGAGATAATTTGGACAAAAGAAAGTGTTCATATTTAGTAGGTTTAAACCTTTTATCAAAAATTTATTTCATTGTTTGATAATCTATAATAGAAGTAGTAGGTAGGTGGTAGATCTAATCTATAGATCCTTTATCCAATGTTTCCATAAAAAATCTAAGAAACACATCTTCATGTTTGACACTGAGGATGCCAAAAGTGGATAAGAAAACCTTTATGTGTTCATTGGTATGTTGTCTCCCATCACTAGTCAATTTAGGGAAATTATTTCTTCAAATTTTTGACAACTCATGAAGTTGATATCCTAAATCCAATATGACTTCATGAGAACCCCAAGGTATAATAACAACCATGTTATGAAGGTTTAGTACTTGAGGGATAAATATATCCAATAGTGATAAAGTTTTGCTTAAAATATTTACCTCCTTTATTTATTTTGGTAAAAGTCTAAAACTAAAATATTCTTGTAAATCAAAGGACAAATCATAAATTAGATTTTTATTTATAGACCTTGTGTACCTTATATAATCTTAGGATGTTAAAAATTCTCAAGGTTCTATGATCACTATTATTACAATAATGAACACAATGATTGTTTGAACAAAATTAGAACATTATTCTTCTTCATCTAGCATGGTTATAACTCTTTGAAAAATTGAATTAATCACCCTATTATCCCAATAAAACTACCATAAATCATAATAAATATCTAATTGTGTCTAATTGAGGTTTTGTTAGATAGTTGGGTTTTGATTTCTATCGGTAGCTATATAAATGACTATGGCTGAAATATTTTGGATTACATAGAAAGTACAAAATGTGCCCCACCATGGGCACAAAAAATATTGGTAAAATACTTCATATCAAATATGAATTACAAAATAGTATAGGAGATGAGAATTCCCTTATATATTATGAGGGGAGGTTCCCTTTATTGAAATCAACAAAAAACTAATCTAATTATATATAGTATTTATAAGTTGAATGGGGGGTTTTGCATTAGTGACATTTAATTGAACCAAAAATGGCAAGAATGAAGGTAAAGAGGCGAGGGTATATGAGAAAACATAGATTTCATTTTCTTGCATGATGAAACAAATAAAAATATTATTTTTATTAAGGTTATTAGATGTAATTAATGCTTAGAACAATGAGAAATGTATCAACATAAAAAAAACACATACCCATTAAGGAAATAACTAGACATAAAGTTCAAGTAATTCCTCATTCTTGGATAAAGTATAAACACAAAGTTTCCTTTAAATTCCTCTTCAAGACTCCAAATTGTGGAAATAAAAAAGCCATTTTTTAATTTCTAGTTATTTTATTCATAACAAAGGAAATGGGTTGACCCTTCACATTCCAAAAAACTCTATGTATTATATTTTTCATCCTATTATATCCTTTACACTTTTCAATTTTACAAAAAGGAAATTGTGAATTTTCTAAAATATAAATTAGACTAAAATATAAAAGAGAAACTATAAATTACACTAAGGAGCCCTTAGTGATGTGGTGGCTAGTGTTAAAGAATCTGGTGTCATTGAAGCACTTCAAGCCTATCCTTTATCTTAAATGCCCTTGAATTTTATGAACTTCTTTACTAATTTCATAACATCATGGCCTTTTAGGATTACCACATGCTTAGATAGTGTAATCCATCTCTTATAAATAGTAAAATTGTATTTATAATATCTCCTAGTTCAATCACTTGGTTATTCATTTCCTTGATCAAGACATGAATCACATTTATTATAGACATGGAAGCTATGCTAAAAGATCTTTCATTAAAGAATTTTTCCTTTTTAACTTTCCTAAATTTATATTTAACTTCATAAAAAATATGCAAGGTGATTGCATCTTCTTCAAACAATTTGAAATGAATATCATCTAATTTAGAAGGGATGAAAGTTTGTTTCTCCCTCATGGTACTAACCTAATCATTTAACTCTATAATTGCTCGATTTAGAGCCTCAATCTTCATGAGAATACATTCATATCATTTACATGATGTCTAATGCTCTCATTTATTAAAGATTATAACTTTAACCATCACATAATTACCAATCTTGATCATCTCATGAATGCCTTCTTTCACATTATACCATATGTTTATATCTCATGTGTGATCTTTGATCCATTGTTTTATATTAATGACCTCCTTATCAGTTGTTTCAAACAATATCATAACCTCCTCAATATATTTGATTTCACTCATGAAAACTTCATCCTCCTAAGCCACCAAAGTATTTCCATACAAATCATATTTTTGGATTGCGGAAATTTCTTCCTTGATTATTCCTGACACTTGATAAGGATCATTAATCTGAGGTGATGTAGGTGTTTCAACTAGATTAAGTAGGTAGTTGACTTATCCTACCAATTATTTGACTTGATCTTAGAGTTATTCTTGAGTGATCTCATATTATTCTAACCTTTTAATGATTAGTTTAGTCATATTAATAAATTTATGTATGTCATTTTCCTTGTTTGCCTCTCTGAGTGATATTTTATTGAGCTTACAGTCACTCACTTTCATATACAAGACATCCTTATTCATGTTGGGTTTTGAAATTTCATAAAATTGAGAACTAAAAGGATATAATACCAATATGTAGGAATTTTAAACCTATTTGAGAGGAGTGTTAAGTATATTAGCTACTTCATCAAAATCTAGGAGATCTACTTCCACCACCCTCCTTTTCTTGTTGAACATAGGTTGCATCATTAGAATGATATAAAATCAAAAGGGGTAATTTGAGTTCTAGCTGGAGGGGGTGTCAATTTTTTTGGAGGAGTTGAATTTGGGAGAGGAGGAGGAGGATCACTTGGGAGACTGAAGGGTATGGTGGAAGTACCATCTTATCTTCTTTCAAAGGCTTTTGTTGTGTTGTACTAGTGACAAGAAGATAATTTTCACCAAAGGGAGCATAAAAAGACTATATCATTACATTTATTTGTTATATTCTTCCTATCAAATGTAGGAATTTGCTCATAGGTTTTACATAGCTATCCAACTTGCTCAAGATAATCATCATCACCATAATTATAACTTGAAAATATTAGTGATTAATTTGTAATGGTAGTGTTTCTCTTCTTTGGATTAAATATAGGTGCTTGTTTGGGAGGAGTTGAATCCTTTCCTCTTCTTGAACCCCCAATTCCAATTAGTTTAGATAATGTTTTATCAAACAATTTATTGGTTTTATCCCATAATCTATGATTTCACCCATGTAAATATACTAGTTCTCTTACAAATCAATTTATTGGAGGTAAGGGAACATCCATAATTCTAGCTGTGTATTCAAGATTGATGAGTTTAGGAATATCTTCAACCATACCATTAGGTATCCAATCTTTAATTAGTGCCATTATATAATATATGGTCAATTGGATATAATATCTCCATACTACCTCATATTCATTTAAATATTATTTGCATTAGTCTTCCAAGTGAGGCACATGTTCATATGTTGCACTAGTACCAAGGTATATTTTTACATATTTCTTCATGTCCATCATAGCTCAGTGAACATATGATCAAAGAGTGAATTGGGAGATGGCCAATTCAATGTCTTAAACATTGATTAATGTATTGTAATTTATGTGTCCAAAATAAATAGGGAAAGATACACCTAAGATGTGTTTATCCCTGTAACATTTTTTAACTTCATCCAATTACCTGCATAGCTCTATCAATATTATTTTTTCATTGACTAATCTTGCGAGGATCAATGGGTAACCTTCAAAACCAAAAACCTTGATGTAGGTGAATTTATTATATTTAATAGATAAGCTACCATATTGGTTTATCAGGGTGGATAAATCATTATAAATCCTTCTTCCCTAATCTTCATTAATAATATGCATTTCTCTCATGGTGAATTCATTGTTCACCCCTGTGACATGTTTATTAATTTGATCCAACGTTAGTTGGGGAAAATATTCATATACTTGGGTTATAGGTTTGATTCTCCCACACTTTTAAAGTCCTAGGTAAACCATGTAGGAAGCCATATAATACACTAGGTAGGAAGTACTTAAAAATTCCTTCATCGAGTGTGTGTTTAGAAGCTAGAGATGTAGGGAATTATTGATCATTCCCCAAATCAATGAATTATTTACCATGATGGATGATATTAATTTGAATGAACATATAGGGTTGTAAAATATTTTTGTATTCATTTCTTACCACCCAATTGAGGAGAGAAATCATGTCTGAAAGTTCTTCATGAAAATTTGTTCTTTATAATTTATATGTGTTGAAGCCCGAAGGGATTGTTGAGAAGTAGAAAAACCCAAGTTGAAACCTTCAATCTAAGTAATTATGGTATGGTGATTAAAAACTTAAATTAACTATATATGAGAGGAAAATGATTATAAAATAAATAGGTGGATTTTATAACAACCCACACTTAATAGATCCATCAAGCTACACTTAAAGTAAAATATCTCAAATACCAAATTATTCAAGTTGATCAAAGACTGGCTAGTTGTTTAGAACTTCCTCATCATACATTCACAATTTGATTGGTACCAAACCCTCAAAGATAAAAATAATAAATTATAATCCTTTCATGACGAAGCTTGGAAAAGAATATGGAAAGCACGCAGAATCTAAACTCTGAGTCTACCTCGAATGGGCTATATAGGCAATCTCCACCATAGGCTTTCTAGCCTAGCTAGAAATGGAGAAAGGCCATGAACATGACTAGAGGAATATATATTAGGACTATAGACACACATTAGGTATAATATCAATTCCCCATCTAATTATCCTCCAATTCATCAATCCATTAATGCCCTAAATAGAGCCTAATAACCAGTCCAACCTCAATTACTTGAATAAAATATGAGATTAAATGGAAAATGAAAATCACTTCTTACACACACTAATGGATATATATAAGGTGGAAGATTAGTATTATACTTTATATTGAGATAATTTAGTGCCTCGTCTATTCTATGGTGAATATATCACTCTTACAATCTGTGTTGTGCAAAGAAAAAGGAATAAACTATTCAGGTTTTAAGTGCTTGTCATCAATTTCTCTATAGAAGTCACCATTTGTTTGTTGGTTCTAGAACTTGTCCAATGGATTTGATTTGGTGATTTTTGGTTTCATATTGTCTCACCCAAGTGAACACCAAGCCATAACATTGAATATAATTTGGGAAACCTACTACCTAAAGAAGGCCACTTTATATAAGATAAGTAACCAAGGTACTTGGGTTTTTTGAGTTTATCCTAAAATGAAATTATTATAAGGCAACTTTATAATTTTATCATATAATTTAATTCTTAAATAATATTGTGTATGTCACTATCTAACCCAAATAATGTCTCGTAACCCATGTATTTATATTTCATCTTTTCTAGTTCTAAGTATGCAAAGCCAGTTTCACAGGCAATAGTAAGAAGTTTGAGTGGGTTTAGGGGTAGGAAATGTTGAATTGGTTGGAATGAATGTGAATTATTGGTCATATATATATATATATATATATATATATATATATATATATATATATATATATATATATATATATATATATATATATATACATACACACACACACACACACATAGACACACACACACACACACACACACACACACACACACACACACACACACACACACACACACACACACACACACACACACACACACACACACACACACACACACACACACACACACACACACACACACACACACACACACACACACACACACACACACACACACACACACACACACACACACACACACACACACACACACACACACACACACACACACACATATCTAGATATATGTATGTATGTATATATATATATATACACATATATATATATGTATGTATATGTATATATCTGTATATGTATATGTATATATGTGTATATGTATATGTATATGTGTGTGTGTGTGTGTGTGTGTGTGTGTGTGTGTGTGTGTGTGTGTGTGTGTGTGTGTGTGTGTGTGTGTGTGTGTGTGTGTGTGTGTATTGATTTAGGTTTAATAATATCCAAATGATATTATATCTAGAGGATAAACTCAAGGTAAATTATTATTAAGATGTTAAAAAATTTCCCAATAAATGCAATTTTTTTGGTAGGGCTCCACTAGTAGGGAGAGAATAGTGGGTAGGGTTATCACTCTTATATTAAGATCATAAATATAAATAAATGAAAAATATGTCTTAATTTATCTATAGGGTCCCTTATATGATTTGGTGTGCAATAGTCAATTACAAGGGACTGTGCGTACAAGATGGCCATCAACTTTTCCTTGACACCTCTACTGGTACACACTTGAGAACATATATGTGTCTTTGGGGGCTGAATGTATGGTTGTGTTGAATGTTTGGGTGTGGGTTCTATAGGCTCACGTCTCCATGTATGCACATTCGTGGGGGTCATCTAGCCAACTGTGTCTAATACATACGCACATGTGTGAGAGGATCACATCTCTATGTATATATATATGGGGGTTTTCCATCCATAAAAATATATTGTGTGGGTAAAAGTTTTATAGGATCATGTCTCTACATATGCATGTCTATTAGGCTATTAAACTAGCCATATTTAGTGCATTATCCCAAGTGGGAGAGGCTCACATCTCCACATCTGCACATCCACACATCTATAGGGGATATTTGGATGGTTGTATACAATTCATGGGTAAAAGTGTAAGAAGTGTTGAAAAATACTTATAAAAATTTTACTTTGTTGTATTTTCATGGAGGATTAAAACTAGAGTTGAAAATTTTGGGAACAATAGTATATAGAAAATAATAAATTTTCATGGAGGATTAAAATCATATTTTAATTTTATTTAGTATATTTAAGGATATGAAATAATTTATTCATACCATTCCTTCCTTTGATTTATTTTTATGCACACATGCACATCCAAGTGAGGCAAAATATTGACTCTATAAATGGCCCATAAGAATTTATTCATATTTAAATTACATAATTATAGCATGGTTATGTACATGTTTCTTATTAATAAAAATTAGGGTTGTTAATATTTATATACTCGTGATGGTTCCTAACCCATCTCTCATTTCCTTTCAACACCACTTTTCTCTATACTTCTCTTACTTACCCTAGATTGGACCATTTTATCTAAAACATCTATACACTCCAAACTTTGTTTTTAGTAGACCATTTTTACCAACGTGTTTTCATACCTTGCTCTTCCTTTTTATATTTTTGACAATTTGAGCTCAATTTGGACAATAATAGGGTCCTAATTTAAATTCAAACTATCTAGAAATAAACATGACTTATATTTCATTTACGCATTTATGGTCATCAAGCAAAATCAAGAATCCATTGTTTAAAATAGTTTACTAAAAAATTACAAGTAATTTAAAGAAAATAAGTTATTCATTCAAAAATTCATTCAAGGACAAAAATTCCTGCTAGAGAAATATTGATGAATTATTGTAATTATTACTGTGTTATTTTTGATACTGAATACCATTGAGGAGTTAAACATATATAAATATAGCTTAGCTCTTATCTATTATAATGCATGTCCAAAAACATATGTTACATTATTAAAGGTTTAAAATTTGGCAATCCAATTAGGGAAATAATAATAATTCCATTTTTTAGTGATTTGAGAAAAGGCATTAAAAACCTGAATGAGGTTTTTAGAGGTTCGAATAAAAAAAACATAGTCATCAATTTTTTTGAAATTTTACAATTATTTTCCATAGTGTTTTTAAGGTCTAGACATTATCTAGAGCATTCAGTAAGTGTTTTTAAAATCAAGAGAACATCCTTTGTTTCACACACACACACACACACACACACACACACACACACACACACACACACACACACACACACACACACACACATACAGATATATACATACATATATGTATATGTATATGTATATATATATATATGTATATATATATATATATATATATATATATGTATGTATGTATATGTATGTATGTATATATATATATGTGTGTGTGTGTATATATATATATGTCTATATATATATATATACATATATATATATACATATATATATATACATACATACATACATATACATATATATATACATATATACATATATATATATACACACACACACACATATATATATATATATACATATATATATATATATATATATATATATATATATACATATATATATATATATATATACATATATATAGACGCACACACACACACACACACACACACACACACACACAGATATAGAGATAGAAAGAGAGAGAGAGATAACTCTAATTTAATTTTAGGTGTGTTCTTTCACTATCAAAACATGATGGTTGCCATTATATCCTTACATGTCACTACCCTTTCACTAGTTTTAGAATCAATTAATTAATTATGTTCCTATTTTATTTTACTTTATTTATGTTATTTAGTCTATATATATGTTTATAGTTATGTGTATTACAATAATAATATAAAATAATTATACCATGATACATATCCATTTGAATAGTTAGTTGCTTAGGAAAAAAGGAAAAAATTAATAAAATTTAAAAGAAGGTAATTATTACACTTATTTATAAAATTTCATATCATATATACATATTTAAACTAATGTGTTGATTCCAAAACCCATGTGCATATTAATATTGATTCTCAAATTAACAACAAAAGAATATGTGTTATTCGTTATAGTGGTTTGGAGTTGAAACAAAACTGGAAAAAAGGGAAAACATTAATAAAATTTAAAAGAAGGTAATTATTACAATTATTTATAAAATTTCATATCATATATACATATTTAAACTAATGTTTTGATTCCAAAACCCATGTGCATATTAATATTGATTCTCAAATCAACAACAAAAGAATATGTGTTATTCGTTATAGTGGTTTGGAGTTGAAACAAAACTAAGATTAACACTATTTTATATATGAATTTGTAAAAAAAGTGAAAAACATTCAATAACAAGATACATTTTAATAATGAAAAACCAAAATAGTGACATGAACTAAATTCTTTTAAAATAAGTATACATTAATACACATTTATTAGTAAAGATAATAAGTAATGAATGTTACAATTTCCATACCCAAAAAAAAACCAAAAAACACTAGGAATTTGAAAAGATTCAATGCCTATTGTCTAAAATGAGGACCATGGTGACCAGAAGTCTAAAGGTAAAATATATTCATTATAGCATATATTCCACTTGGAATGAAATTTTACTTTCTTGTAGTAAAATTTTCATTAATTTGATAAATTCTAAATATGAATAAACAAAATAGTGATGAGAGAAATTCTTATAAAAGTAACGTACATTGATATACATTTACCACCAAATGTAAGAACAGGTGAGGATTAAAATTAAATTTGTAAAATATATAGAACTTAAAATTATAATAAATAACATTTTTTTATACCCAAAAAAAAAGGTAAAATAATATATTCAATACCCATAGCACTTAATTTGGATCATATAAATAGAGTAAAAACTCAACTTTGATCTCAAACTCATGCACCATGAGATGAATCATGACATGAATATACAAACTAAAATTTTATCATACACACCCACTAATCCATACATTATTGATGTTATATGTGATATTTATTAGACTGATGATAGTACAAGTGCACAAACATAAATATAGGTATCATATAAATATTGACATCATCTTCCCCACATAGCACACCATAGTAATACCATGTATGGAAATTAATAGTGCATTAAAACAAAACTAGACACCCTTATCCATAGATTCCTATACATTGGTAATGACCTTACTAGTCAAATAGACCATAAAATTAAAACACACATCTTTGACCCTAATATTATAACTTGCATATGTGTTGATACATATATTTTCATCTAGGCACACCTTCCTCAAGATATTTAAGATAGGAAGGTGGCATGTTGTGCACACCTTGACATCATGTATCCTAATTATAATGATGCCATAACAAATTAGAAAAATATGTGTCCTTATAGTACTTCATTGTTTTGGAGTTGAGCTTGATGAACTCATATATGTTTCATGTTTTGGCTAGTATAGTGGTGTTTCATCCAAGTATATCACACTATTATAGAGGATAAATCCATAAGGTTGTTTTTATTTTTTAAATATTGGATATCCCTAAACATCAACACCCAATTTTTTTACAATGTTATAGCATCAATGGTATACCTCCAACCTGACTGACCATCAACCAAAGTAACATTCTCTTTAATAGGTAAGTGAATGATGTTCTACAATTTTTGTTTTTAATCACTAACCTTGGTTCTATTCTCATGATGTTCTAATAGATAATTTAATGGTGTTATAAAATTTATTCTTATCTATTTTATATACATGTTCAATCTAAATCAGCATTAATCGACCTCAATTAACCATTAATTCAACTAAGGAACCAATCTCTCCAAGTTATTCAAGGAAACTACCAATTATCTAATGCTTTAAGGAAGTATAATCTTTAAGAAAAGTTACAAAAGAAAAATTGGAGTCACATATATAGGTGTATTTTTACCTTTCTCTCTTTCAATTCTTTAATTTTCAATCCTTTTCAAATCTAAAATGAACAAAATGGATCCTTCATGATCTTTTACAAGGGTTGCTAAGTTAAAATTCCATGCACAATTGAAGTATCTACTCGAAAAGAAAGTGTGTGGTACACACTCAGTTATATATTTCATTTTTATATAGTGATTTCATTTATAGATTAGGGAGGGGTGAAATGTAGTTAATCAAATTTAGTCATGAATACTTGATAATGTCAGGTTTGGCCCACTTTCACTTTAATTAATTTGAGCACTTAATTTGGATTTATTTATCCACCTTAATCTATCATAAGAACCTATAAAGACTTATTCCTTTATTCCTTTATAATGTCTTAGACCTACAAGTATGTTTTTAATCACTAACAACCTCTTTAAGCATCTATATGAACCTTCTAGATCCTACATTTCAAATGTTATGCTTTAGGACAAAATTGACTAGTATGGGATGATAATGGTAGTCAATCTTAATCCCTATGGGTTAAACATACCATTTACCCTCACAACGACTATTTATTTAATTTTAGACCCTCCATTATAGGTTGGTTCATATTTTAAGGATAGGTATCATGAGGTTTCATCCTTTTGGATCATTATAAAGGCACATCTAAGTTACCAAACCTTTCACATGTAAATTCTTGTATTGAGACACACTTACACTATCAAACACTAAGAAAATATTCCCTATTATTTCCAAAATTTGATTATAGTAATTTTAAGTAACCCTTAACCAATTCAAGATCCAATTATATCAAAGTCAAGAAAATCATTATCTCTCCAAATGCATACATATAATAAAAGGATCACTCACACTGAACACTTTAAGTGTGAGAACTACATGGGATTGGTTTCCCTCGGAGTATTAGATATGTAGGAAAACATAAATGATCACAAGGGTGATTTGGGTAATCTCAACCCATTACAATCCCCCTATTTCTCTTTTTAGGTTTTTATCTTTTTCAAACCCTATTAGAATTTTAACATTGAGTAAGGCATTTACAAGTCATTTACAAGCATTTTAGTGTAAGCATTTTAAACACAAGTGGATTTTAAGAATGGGTAGGTGACTGTGTCTTAATTATATTTATTTTAAATATAAGATAAAATAAATTAGTAGAGGAAATTAGTGGTATTTGATCATGTCCCTTCTTATTCAATCTTGACCCTAGTAAGTAACAACTACTATTTTAGTTTCACATGCATAGTCAAATCTGATTATTTAGTTCTACTTGTATTAGAATCATACATAGTCACCATATAGACATAAAATAACTAAGTCTCAAAAATAATTGTGTTGTATTTATATATCCTTAATTCATACATACATTATTCATATATTTAAATACTTTGATTCCATTTTGTTAGTTTCAAACTATTTTACATTATTTGATATCTTTCTTGTTAATTTATCTTAATTAGAGTTAATCTCTAAGTTAATTCCAAATTCGAATAAAACAAATATTAACAAGAAAGAATTTTTTATAGTTATTTAACCTTCTTTCATTGATTCAATGATTCATTCTTCATATAACTTCTACCTATTTTAAGGTATGGAAAGAAGTGTCATACCACCTTTATACTTCTTATTGGTATGGAAAGAAGTATTATACCACCTTTGTAAATAGTGTTAGAATACTTCTTTCCATACCTTAAAAATTATTAGTAGAACACTTTTTTGCATACCTTAAAAATTGTATTATAGTTAACCTTATTTCATTAATTTATTCTTAATCTATTTAAATGTTTTTATTCTAGTTTTCTAGTTGAAATTTATTTTACATCAGTTTATATCTTTCTATTCATTTTATCTTAATTATAGTTAATCACTAAGTTAATTCTAAATTCAGATAAAGTAAATACAACTAAGCCATTTTGAGGGGAAACTTCCACAACCTTAGAATAAAAAATACAATTAGCAATTTTATTATAAGAAATGAACCACTACCTCCTATATATACCCTAATTATGATATGGAAACACCCTAGGTTGACACTAGCATCAATATGAAGATATCAAAATGATCGTATGACTTAATTAAATTTTATTATAGCCACAACTAGGCCTCGAATATCTTAATACACATTATAGGTTAAGGTTTTATCATTCTCATCCCCTTCAAACCAACAATGTCCTCAATGTTTATGTCTTTTGGATACTTATATAAGAATGGTCCATCCTTCCATGTTGCATTTTCACTAGATACATTTTATCACATAATCAAATGCTCTATAATAACCCTCATCCATAACATTTTCATGTAAGTTTTATATATTCTCTCAGGTACTTAACTTATTCTTCCCTCCTCATCAAGATCTAGTAAATCTATCTAGGATAAGAATATTTATCTGATGACCTTCTTCAAGCAGAAAACATAGTAGATTGGATGTATTTTGGATGACTAAGTTAACTAAAATTTGTATGATACAATGTTAATCTTTTATAAGAATAGACAAGTTCTATAATACTTAGGTGAAATCATATTATCCTTATTATGTTTTGTCAATGATGTTTTATTTTATGGATATTAACACACATAAACCCAATCTTTGAATTTATAATTTATTTCTGTGCACTATTGGTTAACATTCTACTTCATGTGGTTTTATTCCATTCACAAGATGCCTCTAAGAATAGAGAATACATTTTGTTATTATTGAATGTGTTCTTAAACTAATTGAACCTTTGGTTTGACTCTCCAAGATGAGGTGATTAATGGTGTACCATACATTTCCATGACTATAGATGTTTTAGATAAGGTATTGAAAGAAGTGTTATACCACCTTTCTACTAGTTTTAGCCCTTCAATCCATTTATATTATTTATCTTAAGTAAGACAACATAGATAAACCTATAAACACTTTATGTTTTTGGGTCCCATGGATCTTGTGAATTATAACCATAAATGTTTTTGTGAATATTATTATTATTAAAAATATACATGATAATGACAACATGAGAATATTTGGTGATTCTATCAACAAAAACCATGACAGCATTATCCCCTTCATATTTTCATATCCATGTGATGAAATACATTTAATCCTCCTCCTACATCAACTTAGTAATAGATAGAGGTTACAACAAACCTAGGATTTTGATTGTCTCTCAATTACTTTGTTGACACATAATAAATTCTTTTACAAATTTATGGACTTCCCCTTTAGACATTCCAACAATAAATACTTCTTTAATCTATGATAAGTTTTCAAGAATCCCAAGTAGCCACCTATTTAATAATAATGAAGTTACATAACACCTTATTATTAAGGTAATTTTTTCACAAGTACAACCCATCTTAAAAATCCTAATAACTCATCATAAACTAGTAAAAATGGGGTAGTTCCACCCAGAACAAAATTTTCCTTTCCTAAAGAAAAATAATTTGCATTATAACAAAAGAATCATTAAATTGATAAATTCTTAAAGATGAAAAACCAAAATAGTGATGAGATAAATATTTGAAAAGTAATGTACATTGATATACATTTACCACCAAACATGAGAACTGGTGAATATTAAAATTACATTTTTAAAAATATATTAAACTTTAAATTGTAATAAATAATAGTTATTTGTACCCAAAAGATAAAAATAGATGATTAACTTTAATACTCATAACACTTCATTTATATCACATCAATAGATTAAAAATTCATAGATCACATGATGCACATTTTGGCTAGTATAGTGGTGTGACATCCAAGTAGATCACACTATTGTAGAGGAGAAATCGACAAGTATTTTTTCCTTATCAAAATATCAGATATCCCTCAACCCCAACACCCAATTTTTTTTAAATGTTATAGTATCAGGAGTATACCTCCAACTTGGCTAACCATCAACCAAGTAACATTCTCTTTAATAGGGAAGTCAATCATCTTCTAAAATTTCTATTTGTAATCACTAACCTAGTTTTCATTCCCATGCTATTATAATACAAAATTGAATGATTTTATAAAAGTTACGCTTGTTTATTTTATATACATGTTCACACTAAATTAGGGATTGATCACCCTTAATTAGACATTACTTAAACTAAGAAGCAATATAACTAAGGGATTCATGGAAATTACTAATTCTCTAATGCTTCAAGTAAGCATAATATTCAAGTAAAGTTATAAAATTAACATTAGTTTCACACATACAAGTGTATTCCTAGCTTTCTCTCTTTCAATTCTTCAATTTTCAAAGTTCAAGGATTTTGAAATTTCAAATGAATAAAATGGCTCCTTTATGATATTTTGAAAGGGTTTCTAAGCTAAAATTCCATGGATGACTGAAGTAAATACTCAAAGGAAAAGTGTGTTCTACATACCCAAGTATATCTTTCTTTTTGTTGTAGTACTTTAATTTATAGATAGGGGGAAAGGGGATGTAGTCACTCAAATTTGGTCATGAATACTTGATAATGTAGTTTTGGACCACTTTAACTTTAATTAATTTGAGAGCTTAATTTGAATCTATTTATCCACCTCAATTTATCCTAATAATATATATGAAACTATTCCTTTATAATTTTATGTCTCACACTTATAAAAATGTTGTTAACTATTAACAACTTATCTAAGCATCTATATGGATATTGTAGATCATAAATTTAAAATGTTACACTTTAGGACAAAATCAACCAACATAAGATAGTAATGACATTCAGTTCTAAATCCTATGGGTTGACCATGCCATTCACCCTAGCAATGGATATTTTTATTTTTAAAATTCAAACCTCCCTTATAGGTTGGTCTATATTTTTATGATAGGTATTGTGAGGTTTTATATATTTTTATTGTTATAAAGTGACATATAAGTAACCTATTATACAACTTGTAAATTTATCTATTAAGGCACACTTACACTATCAAACACTAATAAAATCTTCCCTATTATTTCCAAATTTGATTATAATAATATGAATTAACCCTTAGCCAAGCCAAGAGACTATTCTATCCAATTAAAGAAATGCATTATCATGTATTCAATCCCTCTCTAGATGCATAAGAGTTAAAAAAGGAACATAATCTCACTAAGAACTCTAATTAGGATAACTACTTGGGGTTTATTTCTCTCCTTGGAGTATTGGATATGTAGGAAACCATCAATGATCATGGAGTTTATTGGGGTCATCCCATACCATTACACTCCCCATCTTTATCTTTGTAGGTTTTTAGCTTTTCTAAACCCTATTTGGGTTTCAACTTCTAATAAGTCATTTTCAAGTCATATGCATGCATTTTAAAGTAATTATTTTGAACACAAGTGGATTTTAAGCAAGGGTAGGTATTTGTGTCCTAATTTTATTGATTTTCATCAAATAATAGAATAATCCAATATATGACATTAGTTTAATTTGATCATGTCATGTTTTAGATGATCTTGACCTTGGTAATTAAAAACTCTTATTTTAGGTTAACATACACAATCATATCTGATTGTTCAATTCTAGTTATCTTACAATCATACATAGTCAACATACAAATATAAAATAGCTTAGTCTCATAAAACCTATTTTCTTGTATAAAGTTAGACTTCATTCATTAATTCATCATATATTTAAATTCTTTGCTTCCATTCTATTATTTTCAAGTTATTTTACATATTTTTCTATCTTTCTATTCATTTTATATTTATTAGAGTTAATCACCAAGCTAATTCCAATTTTAGATAACATAAATATGACTAAGCCACTTTGAGGTGAAAACCACAACAAATTTAAAATAAAAAATAGATTTTTTAATTTTATGATAAAAATCTTACCTTTACCTCCTATATATAACCTAATTATGATATGGAAACACCATAGGTTTAAATTAATATCAATATGAAGATATTAAAACAATCGTATGTCTTAATTAAAGGTTATGATAGCCAAAAATAGGCCCCACATATCCTAATACACACTAAAACTTATGATTTTATTATTCCCATCCCATTGAAACCAACATTATCCTCACTTTTGATGTTTTTTGGATGCTTATAAAGGAACACTCTATCCTCGCATGTCGCATTTTCACTAGATATATTTTCCCACATAATTAGATACTCTATAACGACTCTCATCTATAACCTCTTCATGTAAGTTTAAATTATTCTCTTAGGTACTTAAATTATTCTTCTCTCCTCATCAAAATCTTGTAACTCTATTAGACAACATAGTGACCTTCTTAAAATAGTGAAAATGAAAGAATGGATGTCTAATGACCTTCTTAAAATAGTGAACATGGAAGAATGGATGTATTTTGGATGACTAAGGTAACTAAAATGTGTATGTTACATTTCTAATCTTCTATAAGACTATATAAAATCATAAAACTTAGGTGAAATAATATTGTCCTTATTATTATTTTTCAATGATTTTTTATTATATGGATATTAACACACAAAACCCCAATCTTTGACTTTAAAATTTATTTCATTGTAGTGTTGGTCAACATGCTACTTCATGTGGTTATATGACATTTATAATCTCTCTCTAAAAGTAGATAGTACCTCTTGTTGGTTTTGAATGTGTTCTTAAACCAATAAAACATTTGGTTAAACCTTCGAATATTAGGTGATGGATGATAGACCATACAATGCCACAACTATAGACATTTTGGATGAGGTATGGGAAAAAGTGTTATACCACCATTCTACTAATGTCAACCACTTATCCCATTTATCTTGTTTATTTGAAGCAAGTAAACATAGATAACCCTATAAACACTTTTTTACTACCACCATTTTCCCATCTAAATAGGGATGCTAAGACGAGACAAGAACCAAACATATACATGAGACTAGATTAGTCCAAGAATTACTAGTAAAGATAGGACCATGATCACTTACTATGATTTTTTGGGTCCCACAGAGCTTGTAAATTATGCCCATAAATGTTTTTGTGAATATTGTTTCTAAAAATGGATGTGATAATGAAAAAAATGAACATATTTGGTGATTCTATCAACAAAAACCATGATGGCATTATCCCCTTAATATTATGGTAGCCATGTGATGAAATCCATTGAACGCTCCTCCTACCTATACCTAAGAATAGATAGAGGTTACAACAAACCTAATATTTTGATTGTCCCTCAATTACATTGCTAACACACCATAAATTCTACTTCAATTTTTTGGAGTTCCCCATTTAGAAATTTCTAAAATAAATCCTTATTGAATCTATGATAAGTTTTCAAGAATCCCAAGTGGCCACCTATTGAAGAAGCATGAAGTTACATAACACCTTATGATTAAGGTTACTAGTTTTTCCCCAATGAAAACCTATCTTTTAAATCCTAATAGATCATCATAGACTAATAAAAATGGGGGAGTCATTAAGGGGCATGGTTTTTCCCTCCATTATTATCATGCACATTTACATGATTTTCTTGGTAAGATGAAAATCGCTATACTTCAATAATCAATTGGCGTATGCAATCCTTAATCCTTAGATTAATTTATTTAGCATGAAAAGTGGCATAATAAAAAATTTAATATGTCAATCTTGAATAAAATTGTGCTTTAAACCCTTCAAAAAAATTTGGCAATAAATACTAGAAATATTCTTCCAAGTCACTTATTACTTTCAACATTTTCATTCAATTATCATGGCATTCATGTGTCTCTTTCAAGTCCTATATGCACTAATTCAAGTGTATTTATATACTTCTTAGATTTAAATTCAAACTTTATTGGGTTGTAAATCATCACACAATGAGTAGGGACAAGGCTAGAAAACAGAGTACACAATACATGAAAGAAGCAAAACAAGGGTAATAAGGGCCCCAAAAAAAAGGGGATAAAACTATAGCATTACGATTCTATTAGAATAAAACTGTAGTGGTATAATTATTACAGATGAGAACTATAGTGTTACAATTCTTTAAAAATAAAAATTTACTACCATGATTCAATAAAAAGGCAAAAAAGAAAGAAAAAAATAAGGAAGAAGGAGAAACATGAGTAAAGTGAATTAGATGTCAAGTACCAAGTTGTAGAACATGGGAACATGTGAAAATATGTTCATAATTTTAATAAATAATAGACAAACACACAAATACCTTTTAATAATAAAATTTTGAAATTAAAACTACCCTAACCAAAAAAGGTGTTTATATTTCCATGATTCCTATCATGTGTCTACTTGGGATAAGAGCCCATATAGTTTGTTCTTTAAATTTACATATCTTACAATATTTATATTTCATATTTATTACACTTATGATGTCTTTGTGGCTTCTCCTTAATATTACATTTTTTATATCTTGAACTTGTATGAGGCATATTATTATTTATATTATACTTCTTATATTTAATCTCAGATGGTGAACAATTTTTTTGGTATTATATTAAATACATCATAAGCCCATATAAGTAAAAAAATTATAGAATACATGTTTCCAAAGATATATATTTATATGTTATACCCCAATGATTATAGATTTTATCTTACTCATGGTGATTTTAACTCCTTTATTTTGATAGTTTCACCACAAATCTGAATAGGGGGACATATATCCCATTCATTATATTCATATGAATCTATTTAATCTTATAATAGAGATTTTCAAAGTTCATTTATTACCATATAGGGATGTACTTAGAATTCTTTATTTATTCTTGTAAAGGGATACATTAAGGATATTACTTAAAATAAATTTTTTAGTACTCAAAGATTTGTTTAGCTTTAATTTTATCACTAAAATTTGTATTAAATTTTTTATTCAGGATTGAGCATGAGCTTAAAGGAACATAGTTTCACATGGACATTATACCAATATCCTATTTGAAACAAGTATAACATTTTTAATTTTTTAGATTTTAGTAGACTATTGTACCTTGCTTTTTCCTTTTCTCTTTTTGAAAACTAGACGTCAATTTGGGCACTAATTTTAAATTCAAACTATCTAAAAATACAAGACTTCTAGTTCATTTAGGCATCTAGGGTCATCAAGTGAAGCCAATAGAAATCATTATTTAAAAGAATTTACTAAAAAAATTACAAGTAATTTAGAAAAGAGAAAGTATTCTTTAAGGAATTCATTCAAGGATAAAAGTTCATGCTAGAGACATATTGATGAATTAATGTAATTACTAATGTATTATTTTTGATATCATATATCATTGAGGATTATAACACATATAGAGATAGCTTAGTTATTATCTAGTATAATACATGTCCTAAAACCTATGTTACTTTCGTAAAGGTTTCAAATATAGAAAATTGATTAGGGAAATAATAAGAATTCCATTTCTATAGTGATCTAAGTAAAGGCATAAAAAAACCTAAATGAGGTTCTTGGAGTTTTGAATCAAGAAATCAAAGTTGTCAAAATATTTTGAACTTCTCTACATTTTTTCCATAATATTTTTAGGGTCCAAACTTTATCTAGAGTATTTAGTGACTGTTTTAAAACTAAAGAGAACATCCTCTATTTTATATAGTTTTTTTGAGCTCTATCTTAATTTTAGGTGCATATATTCACCTTAAAATCTTAATAGTTGTCATTAGATCCTTGCATGTCACCTCCCTTTCTCTAGTTTTAAAATTAATTAATTATGTTACTTACTATTTTATGTATATTATGTAGTCTAATAAAATGTTTATATGTATTAAAATATTAATGTAAATCCATTATACCATGATACATATCCATATGATTGTTAGTTTCTTATAAGAAATGGGAAAATAGTATTAATAAAATTTAAAAGGAGGTGAGTAAGTATTATAGCTATTTTTAAAGCCTCATATCATTTAAAGTATTTACACTAATGTGTTGATGCCAATAGCCATGTGGATATTAATATTCATTATCTGATTAACAACAAATGAATATGTGTTGTTCATTATAGTTTTTTGGAGTTAAAAGAAAACTAAGACTAACACTACTTTATATATGAATTTGTAACAAATATGAACAATTTTTGTTAACTTGATAAATTTTAATAATTAAAAAACAAAATATTAATGAAATAAATTATTTGGAAAGCAATGCTTTGCACACTATTGAATCCCCATTTTATTATACACAATGAAAAATCCCATCATTTGAGGATAAATGAGGAGGTGGAGGTCATGGTGGTGATGGTTAAATCCTTAGTATATCAGGTTAATTGATAAAAAGTTAAGGTGGTGTAGATTGTAGTACACCTAATGGAGGAGGAAGAGAATGAGGATGAAGATTGTTATGTTGTTCATTACAAATATGATGGAATACAAACCCAAAGTGGATACCACCACCACAAATGATATGATATGACACGTTTTTTACCTATAATTATAATTATTTAGTATTATTTCATCACAACAAATAATTTCTTATTTACTATTAACCATAATTATTAAGAATTAGTTAGGCTAGGATTTTCTTGTTGAGAAAACTTTTGTTTAACTCAATATCTATCAAATAATATATTTTATCTATTTTCACAACTATTTTATTTAATGCAACTAGGTAGAGTGTAATATAAAATTTGAAGCACAATACAATTGTCATGCTATCCACCTAGCCAATCCAACGCGCTCTATAACCCCATTAATTACATAAATAAAAAAATCCATGTCCATTGTTCAATTGTGGGAATGTTAGATGCACAAGGACAACAATTTACTAAAGTTCATTAATAATATTCATAGTGATTTTAGGCTAGTTTTTTCTAGGTTGTGAGAAATTATATTTTTAGGATTTCACATATTAAAACATTTTTTTTAATTTTTTTGGTATATACATGTACAGGTTTTATTGTTGACATTGATACTTTTTTTTGTTTATGTATGTGTAATATTCATTGTTGTTACTGATGCTATGATAATTTTATCTTATTTATTTTAACATAATACATTGTAAATATATAATGCAAAGTATATCTTAAATTTTTTATAAGTTTTTTTTAAAATTATTTGTAAGTGTAGTCATCAAAAATGTCACTTGAGTGCAAAGAGTATTACTTGAGACCATTGATCCCTAGATCAACCCTAGACATATCTTAAATCTTATTTAGACACTTATCTAGAATTTGTGTGGGCCACACACATTCTTAGACATCTCAAAATTAGTCTCAGATCCTTATTTAGACATGTAGGCCCCTAGTGCCTTAGGTTATGCCACTTAAACATTAGTGTCATAACTGGACACTAGCATCATGACACTAGTGTCCTAGTTGGGTGTTATTGTCATTTTACCTCTTTATAGATCCAACAAATATATTTTAAATCCTAAAAACACATAGGGTTTGCCTAAACCTATTTCAAACCCTGCACAAGAACCAGATCAATATATATACATGATCGGTAACCCTTTACTTAGTGGATGGAATCAGATGCAAATACACACAAATAAGCTCATAATAAGTTGTGCATAGTCAAGGTTATTAATACCAATTGTATCCTAATTTTGTATAGAGTCATCTACATTCCTTCTATGCTTATAATACATAGATTTCTAGTCTCAGATCTCACTCAAAGCACTCAAACCCTAGATTCAATTTCACTTGCACTAGCACTTAGGTGGGGATAACTACATCAGGTTTGATCCCTCCTCTTATTAACAGTATGTAGGTAACTCTCATCATAATGAGGTGTTGAGGATGTCCAACCTACCCAACTAACACCACATATTTATTAATTGTGTCAATCAAATGTCCTAATCACATAGAGGTCTATGATTTACATACAAAATCAACCAAAATAGGTTTTCTCCACATAGGAATATTATTAGAAGACTCAGACACAAGTACTCCTAAAAGTAAAAATTAGTTCTTGCATAGAGGAAATTAACACCAAAAGTGGACACTAGTACCAAAAATATACTATCCAAGGTAGGGTGCTATTGTCCAAGAGGTTTTTTGACACCTGGATCTTATTTATGACACTTAGAAGAGCTCTGGTACTAGTTCCCAACTTTTGAATCATTTATCTTAGGCAATTTCTAGCTAAGTATTCATTTTTGTCTTTCACTGATATTATTATAAACATAAGATTAGCCCAGTTCTTTCACAAGTCAATGGTTATATTTATTACATATTTTATACCCTAACTTATTTTTCTCAAACCCTTTAAAAACTTGACTTAAACTTCATAACCCTTAAAAAGTTAAATCATTTAGTAAAAATTCTAAAATTGTCAGAAAGGCACAACAATTATAGTCTATTTTTATACAAATTTAGTTATAGATTATTAGTTTTTGCTCAGTTTTACACAAAATCATACCATTTTGCTTAGATTGGAGCATCATGCATGACATGATCACTCCTATTTCTATTTCAGATATTGAGATACAAATTATTACATCTCAATTTAGAATCATATGCTCAAATATCATATTTGAGGGCATGTGTGTGACACATTGTTTCTGTGTGTTGAATTTTGAACAAGTTGATTAGATAAAATGACAAACTCTATGTCATTATTTAATGCTGGAGAATTAACCTTATTTGAGTCTTTCCTAGTTTTATAGGCTTTTCCTAAGTCTTAGTTATGTGTGTATTTATTGTATTTATAAATACACTTTATTTTTAACTATATGAGGTGTCACTCACCTCCCTAATCCACTTGTTGGATTTAGAGTTACATGCATGTAACTCTCATTTTCCCCACTTGGCACACACTTATCTCCACTCTCTAAGGGAATATGTCACAAGTGGCGCATAGATAGGAGGCTCGTAAGATAATAATGAGATTCCTTGGAACTCCCATTCTCTTCTTCAAACTCATTAAACGAGCTTTTTATCTCCTCATTTTTTGACTAGAATCTCATATCTCTCTCTCTTCTTCTCTTGGGATCTTGATTGAATCCTGTACTTGTGAAGATTTTGGTAGCAATCCTTATAGTAAAATCACATGGATTTTTCTATTATACGTTTAGTTTCACACTTTAAAATTTTTATCTTATTTATGGTTTGCACTTTGAGAGGTAACTTTTCTTTATATTTTTTAAAGTTTTATGTACTTTCATTTGCCATTGATGAATGTTCTTTAGGATAAATCATTCATGGTTTCAGAGTTAGATTCATCATATTGACATTTTTTTTGGAAGTGTGCATTTTTTAAAGAAATATATATTTTTTTTTGCAAGGGTTCCATCTTTGCTCTCCATTCAATTTTTTTTCCCTATCATTTTTTTTCTTTAATTTTTTAGAGCTCTCTAACCAATTTTTGCATGTTGCTCCCAAGGATCTTTTAAAACTATTTATCTAATTTTGAGAGGCCCTCGAAGTAGGTGTTTCTCTTTTATTTTTTTAAGATAATACAAGCCAAAAAAACATCTTATACAATTTTAATTCTAGCTCTCTGTTCTAGTTTTATTGATCAGTTTTTTTCATCTTGTTTATTCACTAGTGTAAAAATTGCATTCAGCTACTAGATTTCCATTCTAAGTATTTATATTCTATTAAGGAGAAAATATATATTCAAACTCATTAATATTTTAAACATTTTTATCTATAAAAGTAATAAAATCCTTATCTCAGATTCTTTTTTTCTATTCTTTTTCACTTTTTTTTACCTTTATGAGTTTTTCTATGCATCTCTCTTATATTTGGTTGTGCATCGTACAACCAGTTTACCTTTTTTTATCATTTGCATTCTTGGCCTTGTATCACCTTTTTTATTTTTGTCTTAGTATTGACCTTCTAGTGCTACTTTTTTTTAGAATTTGCATTCTTGGCCTTGCATCACCTTTTTCGTTTGTGTCTTAGCATTGACCTTCTAGTGCTTTATGTTCTTTTTTTTAGCAGCATGCTTCATCTGGGTTCCCTGCATGTCCCTCTGCTTAGATATTTTTCCTATAGCCTTCCCCTTACTAGTTAAGTCTATTATTCTTCATGGTAGTTGCTTTATTTCTCTTGTTCATGGCTTTCCTAATTGGTTTAAGTCACTATAATTCTATTTTATGTCCTCCTATAACAAGGCATTTTTCTACCTAAAGTGCAACGCCTTGTATTCCTTGCTCTTTGCTTTTTTTTATGATAGGATTTTCATTTCTTTTTCTCTCTTTTATTTTATTTTATTTTTTTAATCGATAATCGGTTATTTTTGAATTAATGAAATCTTCTAAACCCATGAGAAACAATACCCCTTAAAAAATCAACTACCAATAATAAAGAACACTCGAACATAGACACTTCTTTTTTTAAAGTTTTTTAATACACATTAATTTAAAAAAATTACAAACAAGGTAATATTGTTTTTGGTTTTCTAACTATTATTTGCTTCACATTACTTTTTGGAGGCTTACTTCAAGTTTCATAAGTTCAATACTCATGTGGACTCATATTTATAATTTCAAAGTTTTTTATTTGCTTATGTGTTTACAAATTTGACTTTGTTTAAATTAATTTGTGGTCTCTATCTTAGTATATTATCAATAAGCTTTTCCCACTTAAGATTTTTCCCATGAAATAAGTTAAAGTCTTACCAAAAAAAACAAGAATCATTTTTGAGAAGTATTCCACTTGTTAAATAAATAATATCATTTTTTTTTCAAAAATATCCACAAGAAAGGAATTTATTGAACTTGGTAAATGTGGGGGGATTCCTTTTTGTCAAATCAAATTTACTCCTACGTGGAGTATTTGGAAATCTAAACAAAATGATTTAATTTGGTATTGTCACTTTCTTTTATATATGATTTATATTATTGTAAGTGTATGCTATTTAATCATATTTTTCCTTCTATATAAAACAAAACTTATTTTTTTGGTTTTATTTGAATATAATCATCTATTTTTTTAAGAGTATACCTTTCTTATTGTTAAGAATTAATGAGATTTAATTTTTAGAAATTTAATCAATTTTAATATTTTTTTAAACTTTTAAACTTTAATTTTATTTGTATTATCAATTTTTTTAAATGGTATTCCAATTAATTTTTTTTTAGTATTTCAAAATGTTTTGCATCAAATTTTTATTTAAAATGATGAAATTATTGATATTCAATATAAAATACAATGTCAAAATGATGAAATTTCTACTTTGAAATTTTTTTTTAATGCATTTCAAAATGCTTTCCTTAACAAAATGACAAACATGAAACCCTACTTAAATGCTCTCAATGATAAATTTGTGTCTTTTACACATGAAAATAGTTTTATTGTTGATGAATCTCATTGTACTTATAATCAAACTCATAAGATGACTTTGAACATTTCTTCTACCAACCTCAGTTTAAAAATCATGAACACTATGGGCTACTCAGGGGGTGGACTTGGTATATGCACAACTGGTATACTTGACCCTATTTTGCCTAATTTTAATACAAAATTTAAAGGTATTAGTTTTAATGATTCAAATACTTCTAATTCAAATTTAAAATATTATTGTCCTCATCTCAATATTTATAATGCAACTTATTTTGATTATATTATCTCTAATACACATACTTTGGTTAAAATGATAAACCTTGTATGCATTATGGAAAACACAGGCATCAAATATTTAAATGTTGAAATTTGCATCTTTGTAAATCTTATGGTAAATTCATGCTCGATATGTTGCATTGTTAGAAAATAATAAAATCTCCTATGTCTAAAGGTAAAACTTTTTGGATTCCTAAAAATGATGGATCTTCTAGAGACTTTGATATCTTATGACAATTCTTATAATGCTTCATGCAGAATATATTTTATAAGTGACACATATTTTTTTGTCTCTATTTTGATTAGCTACATCTCTTGTATGTAATTATTTCTTTTTATTTCATAGGATATATGTTTTGATTATTTTAACTAAATTTTTTCATGGAGGTTTACATACTTTATGGTGGAAGTTATCTTTTCTTAAATTTGTCTTTTTTAAATCTACTTTTATTACTTTATGTATGTAGATTGTATGTTAATGGCATATTGGTTACTCAAATTAAAATATTGGTGTTATCTTGCTTATTTTTTAGGTTAGTGGATCATTACTCCTTACTGGTCTTTATTCCATTGCAGATCAACCACATACATTGAAAAAGATTCTTAGAGATTCTTGGTGATCATAGTTTCTTCCTTGCGACTTTTGGTGACACATTCTCTTCTTTCTTCTCTAAAATTTTGTAATTCATCTTGAATTTTTTATTTATTTAGGATTATTATGTGATTTCAACTCATTTATTTATTTTTAAAAAGGTTCTCTTCATTTTTGTAACCTCAAATTAAGTTTAAGGGGGAGTGTTGGAGAATTAACCTTATTTGAGCCTTCCTAAGTTTATAGGATTTTTAAAGTCTTAGTTATGTGTGTATTTATGGTATTTATAAATACAATTTATTCTTACCTTTATGAGGTGTCACTCATCTCCCTAATGTACTTATTGGGTTTAGAGTTACTTGCATGTAAATATCCTTTCTCCCTCTTGGAACACACTTTCCTCCACTATCTAAGGGAATAGGCCACAAGTGGCACACACATAAGAGGCTTGTAAGATAATAATGGAATTCCTTATAAATCTCATTCTCTTCCTCTAGGTGTATAGAAAAGTATTTCATCTCTTCATTTCCTCATTCTAATCTCATATCACTCTCTCTTCTTCTCTTGTACTCTTGATTCAATATTATACTTTTAGATATTTTGATAGCAAGCCTTCTAATAAAATCATATGGGTTTTTATCTAATACATTTAGTTTTTAAATTTAAAATTCTTATCTTATTTCTAGTTTGCACCTTGAGAGGTAACTTTATTTTATGTTTTATTTAGTTTTATGCACTTTCATTTGTCATTGATGAATGTTCTTGGGATAAATCCTTCATATACATTCTTAATATAGATAACAATTACACTACTTTATACCATATTTTATATTTTATACCATTTAGAATGATTGGCATTACCATGTAGTCCCTGAGATACATACCTAAGTGTTCAAGTGGCCCTTAGGCCAATTTTCATTCCAGAGTTCTCAAGTGGATGCATAGTTGTGATATATAGTTTCGGTTATAGTCATATAACTTCAATTACATTAGACAATTTAGTTACGTATGCATCTACTACACATGAGTAGGTAATGATGGATTCATATTCTACTTAATTTCTTGAGACACCTATATAAGAGGGTTAGACAAGCCATCGGTCTAATCCAAGATATTCATAGGTTATGATCCACCGAATAGGCATGAAAAATCATGGAGTCAAGGCCAACTTGAGCTCTTGATAAATCCACACATGGGGATTTATCAAGCCATTTAGCTCAGTCTAAATTATTCAAAAATTAATCACTATATACACACATAATATTCCATGAGGTTTATGTATTAATTAGCATACCTAGTGAGGTGTATTCATTCTTTTCCTCACTCTTATATTTTTACTTAGTTTTATCTTTACTTTTGATATATCTTAAGTAAGGGCTGATTTATGCATGTTTTATTTGCATAACACATAATTAGATCTAAATTCATGGGATATACCTCTTAAGTAAGCCTAGGTACATTTCTTTTCTTTTAACTTAGTCATCTCACTTTGTTGTATTTCTATAATAAAGGGGAGGGATGTAGTCATTTTAAATTTCACTTGAGTACCAAGAGAGTTACTTAAGACTACCCATCCCTAGCTCAGCCTTAGACCTATCTTAGGGCCTATTTCAACACTTATCTATAGAGTTTTCATGTAGTCCACACGCATCCCTAGGCATCTCAAAATTAGTCTCATACCCTTCCTTAGGTATTTAATCCCCTAGTGTCTTAGGTTATACCACTTGGACATTAGCCCCGTAACTGGACACTAACACCACATCACTAGTGTATTAGTTGGCCTCTATTGTCTTTTTCCCTCTTTTTAGCTCCAACAAATATTTTTTCAATCCTAAAGACACATAGGGTTAGCCTAGACCTATTTCAAACCCCACATAAGAACCATATTAGTATATGTACATGAATTTTATCCCTTTATTAAGTAGATGGAAATTAGATGTAAATACACACAAATAAGCTTAAAACAAGTTGTGTAGAATCAAGGTTATTAATCCTTATTATATCTTACTTCCACATATAGTCATATACAACCCTCCTAAGCTCAAAATACACATATTTATAGTCTCAAGATTCATTCAAAACACTCAAATTGACATTCATACTAGTTTCACTTTCACTTGCATCAACACTTAGGTTGGGAGAAATGCATTAAGCTTGATCCCTCCTTGAAGTATTTATATGTAATAAACTCTCATTTTAATAAGGTATTGAGGATGTCTAGCCTACCCAAATAACACCACACATTTATTACTTATGCCAATCAAATTACCTAATCACACGGAGGTCTAGGGTTTGCATACATATTCAAACAAAATAGTACATATATAGTGAAACAGGGTTTGCCCACATAGGAACAAGGTTAGTAGACTCAAATATAAGTGCTCCTAGAAGTATAGATAAGTTACCTCACATAGTACACTAGTACCAAAAGTAGACACTAGCACCACAACACTATTTTCCAATGTAGGGAAAAATTATCCATGAGGGTTTTTAACAGTTGGATCTTATATTTAACACATACCAAATCATGTACCAATTTTTAAATTTTGGATCCCTTGTCTCAGATAATTTCTAGCTAAGTATTCATTTATGTCATCCATTGATATTATTATAAAAATTAGACTAGCTTAATCCTTTCACAAATTATTATTTGTGTTTATTGCACATTTCATACCCCGATTTATTGTATCATGCCTTTTAACAACTTAAGGCTTAAACTCTATAACCCCTATAAATTTAAACTAATAAGAAATGAGAGGACACAAGATCATGTTAAAGATATTCTAACAACTATAAATTACCATAAATTGGATTATTCGTATAAATATTATAATGGTCTTACATTTTGTTAGTTTACTTATATATATGTAATATTTTTCCATCACGTGAAATTATTCTTAATTATTGTTAACCAAAATCTTCAATTATTAAGGTTAGTAATTTCAAAGTATAGTTTGTATTGTTATTGTGTTTGTTAAATTATTTTAATTGGAACTCATCAATATATGAATTAGTCACTTAAAAATATAATATGGTATTTGGATATGTTTCTATCAATTTATTTTTTATCGTAAAAAAATTTAATGCAACATAAAAAACATCCTTTAATAAAATTAGCAATCCGATTAATCTTGTAAATATTATTTTTAATCATAATGTATTTTTAATAATAGGACATTAGTTAAAATCAAATTAAAATATCTAACCACCACAAATTAACGTACCTCATAATTGTATTCCCAATAAAATATCATATATTTTTTACTTATAATTATAAGTATTTAGTATTTTTCAACACAAGCAATAATTTATTAATTATTGTTAACCATAATTATTAGGAATTAACTATGCTAAGATTTCCTTATTGAAAACACTTTTCTTCAACTCAATATATGTCAAATAAAGGTTTTATCTATTTTCACAATTATTATTTTTAATGTAGGTAGAGCGTAAATTAATTAGTTCATTTATTCATGATCAAATAATCATGATTTTTAGTTATCTATGAAGTGATTACTTTAGCATAGCCTAAACTTTATGTTTTTATAGTGTATTCTTGTCATATATAACACTTAAATCATCTATAAAATATATTTTCCATCCTTCCAATTTTTATAAATATATTTCTATTGATGTTATAATTATTTCTTACAATTTTTTTTATTTTGGAATCAAATTCAATTCTATATCATAAAGATTTTAATTATTTTTTTAGATTTCATGTGTAAAAAAACATGAATTTTAAAAGGATTTTACCAAATTCATTTGGTCTCTTCCTTCATACAATTGCCCGTAAGTGTTGAATTATGGGTTTATTTGTTAAACCTTTTAAATTTAAATGCTAGGTATATTGATATTTCATTTATTTTTTTACATAATGTTTTATAATGAAGTACATTAAATTACAATGGATAAGGTTTATTTTAATTCTAATATATTTTACACCTTTTTATATGTGTAGTTTATAATATAATTTTTTTAGTCTATTTTGAAAAATTGACATGATATAAATTTTATCAAGACACATAATGAATGTTAAGACCATTAAATAGTATAAATATAATCAATAGAATAACTTATAATTTACAATGAAACATAATATTTAATAATATTATGAAAGCTGGTTGTGTTATGTACCAAACCATTTAATGGGCTCAACTAACCAACTTATTATTTATTTTTACTAATAACTATACAAATAATATGAAAGGAGTGTATGTACCGTGTACTATAAAAGTAACACTAAAAACACATTAACATAGATGGAAAAATACAAAATTTGGATCATATGACCCAACAAACCTCTTATTGATCCAAAGGGGTATATAAGAACATGATCTAAAATACATGACTATGAAGTCATAAAAATATCTATTGCATCTACAAACTAGCATACTATACACCATAATAATGATCAATCGATGTTGCCTCTAAGAAATTTACATTTTCCCAGTAAAATGTCACATTGTTTACCTATAACTATAAGTATTTAGTATTTTTCAATCACAAGAAACAATTTATTATTTATTATTAACCATAACTATTAGGAATTAGTCAGGCTAGGATTGCCTAGTTGAACACACATTTGTTCAACTCAATTTGCATCAAATAATGGATTTTATCTATTTTAACAACTACTTTTAATGCAAATGGATAGATTATAAAATTATTAGTTCATTTATTCATTCAAACAATCATTATTTTTAGCTATATTTAGAATGTATTTTTGTCATATATAACACTTAATTAATTTATAAAATATATTATTCATCCTTCTATTTTTTAGAATTACATTTTTATTAATGTTTTTAAAATTGTTTGTTATAATTTTTTAATTTGAAATCAAATTTTATTATATATTATAATTATTGTTTTTAATATGGGTACCTAAAAAACACTAGAGCGATGGTGTGTCTAGGAGCTTGCAGGGAGAAGCTGAGCTAGGGCAATCATGCCCTAGCTTTTCCAGTCTATTTTTTTGTGTTACACAGGCATCGTGGGAAGGGTTGGGAGCATGGGAGCAATTGGGCATGTGAGAGCAGACTATGGAGCAAAAAAAACCAAATGGACTCTGTTGGGCATAGCAATGGCTCAGTAGGAGCCTGTAAAGTCAGTGCTTGGGAAGAGCTATAGTGGAGTTACTGGTTTGAATCGAACAGGGTAGCAAGTTAAAATGCTTGGCAAGGAAATTTTATCTCAAGATACTGATGCTACGGCTTGAAGTAGACCTGGAGGATCCTGAATCATGAAGATTAATGGATGCCTGGAGTGGTGCATGGAGTGTCCTAAAATGGTAATCCCCTTTGATATGATTGCAGAAGATGTTGAATATTATTCTAAGCACTTGCTATACTATAAATTTTTGGGTTTGAAAGTCTCCCTGTATTTCCTGGAGAATTGGGCCAGCAGAGTGTGGGAACCTGAGGGGGAAATGGAGATTACCATATTGGCAAACAACTAATTTATGGGGTCCTTTTCATGCTTGGCTAATCAAAATAAGGTTTTTGAGGGAGAGCCTTACTTTTATGATCAGGTTGGGCTTTTTATTAAACCCTAGTATGCAGGCTTCAATCCTTCTGAGGAACTCCCTAACCAAGTTTTGGTGTGGGTGAGGCTTCCTAGATTTCCTATTGAATGGTGCCATGAGGATGTCCTCCAGATGTTAGCTTCGATGCTTGAAAGGTCAGTGGGGTCTTCAACATAGACTTTAAGCAAGAAAGTTATGACATTTACTCGTATCTATGTTGAAATTGATTTGAGTAAACCTTTGCCTGATGCAATGGAGATGAGTGTGGGGTCATATTCATGGGTGAAACAATTGGACTAAAAGACTTTTCCCTTCAGGTGTTGCTTATGCCATGAATATGGACACTTGGTGTGGAGATGCCCAAAGGCAAAGCCAGTGGAGCAGCAACATCCTACGCCTCCCACTAGTACTCCAAATGTTGAAATAGGGAAGAATCCAGGGTTTAGTGAGGGCAAGGATGTGGATGGCTTTGCTCAGGTGAAGGGTCAAAATTGTAATAGAGGCCAAAAGAGGTCCCTTATGGAGTGACATGAGGATGATTCCTTTAACAAGTTTTCTACCCTAGATGATTTGGGATAGCAAGAAGTTAACCTGAGACTATTGAGTGTGGAGCAACTTGGGGGGGCTCTAGATTAGAAATTAACTCAACTAATTTTGATTTGAATCTTCAGGAGGAGTCAACCTTACCCATGGTTCTCACGGAGCAAGTAGGAGAACAGATGGTGGTGGAGGCAAGTGAGGACCCAGGATAGCACGTGGAGGATGAGGACCTCAAAGCAAGGATAACAGTGGCTGAATTGGATAAGCATGGGAAATTTTCCCCTCACTTGGGCATTCTTCAAAAGGAGGGGAAGAAGGGGATGCCAGAAAAAAATGTTAAAATGGGGGAAAAAAAGGACATTGAGAAAATTAAGATGATTGGGGAGACCTGGGTTGATTCAGGTTCTATTAAGACCCTTGACTCCCACTTTTTATCTCCTCTGAAATAATCCTTATTTCATGGAATGTAAGGGGCTTGAACAGCGGCCCTAGACAAAAGGTTATTCGGGAATTAGTTAGAGGTCAATTTCTTGATGTTGTTTTTCTACAAGAGATGAAAGTCTCAGTGGATGATATGATGAGTATTGCTCCTAAGATTTGGATGCAAGGTCTATGTCAGTGCATTGGTGCTCAGGGGTCTTCAAGGGGTGTGGCATGTTTTTGGAACCCACAGAAGATCCAACCAGTGTCCTAGATCTCCTTCAAGTCTTCTCTATCTATGGTGGCCATGTGCATTGAGTCAGGGGAATCTATCCTTTTCTCCAACATCTACACTCTTATGGACTTCCAAGGTAAGCTCCTGGTTTGGAAAAATCTCCACCTTATGCATCGATTCTTTCCTTACCTACCTTGGATTGTTGGTGGGGACTTCAATGTTATTCTAGATTTAACTGAGAAAATTAGAGATAATGCAAGGCTGGAGCCATCTTCTTTATTACTCAGGGATCATATTGCGGATCTCAACTTGGTGGATATCAAGCTAGGCAATGGATGCTTTACCTGGAATAATAGAAGGCTAGGGGACAGGTGCATTGTTGAGCCCCTGGATCATTTCTTGACCTCCTGCTATTGGGTGGGGGGGATGTGGACATCTAGCATGGAAATTTTGGATTGGAGAGGGTTAGACCACTAGCCCATTAAATTGACAATATCTTTAGCCTGTAGCACACAGAAACTACCATTTAAGTTTTAGCTTATGTCGTTAAGGGATTTAGACCTGTTTGGGCATGTGGAGGATTGGTGGAGGAAAGGCAGTCCTGCTACTGGGACAATAATGTAAACCTTCACTAAGCTTCTACAATTTGTTAAATACTATCTTAAGAGGTGGAATCAATAGAGTTTTGGAAATATCTTCCATAGGAAAAATGAGGCTCAACGGGAGATGAATGCCATTACTAGAGTCATTAGGGAGGAGGGGATGAATGAGCTCTTGCTGAAGGAGGAAGCCAAGGCTCTAAAAATGTTGGAAGAATGGGAGCTAAAAGAGGAAATCTTTTGGAAATAGAAGGCCTAGATTGATTGGCTCCAATAAGGGGATAAAAATACTGCCTTCTTTTTTAACTTGATCTGTGCTAGATAGCATGGTAATGTGATTACCTCCTTGGTGGCAGATAGTGGGGAGACTATTTCTTCTATGCAGGGGATCCACAATGAAGCAATGTGGCATTTTACCTCTCTTTTTATGGAAGAAGCATAGGGGGACCTAGTGGATGAGGCTCTGGTCCTTTCTTGCATTCCTTCTTTGGTGAACAGGGACATGCGAGAGCATCTAATGAAGGATATATCTATGGAGGAGTTAAAAAGAATTGTTTTCATGATGTTGAAAGGTAAGGAACCTGGCCTAGATGGTTTCCTAATTGAGTTATTCTAGGAATTCTAGGATATTATCAATTCAAAATTATTGGCCATGGCTCAAGAGTCTCAGATGAATAAACAAATGCTCTGGGATATGAACTTCACCTTTCTGGCTCTCATCCCCAAGGGGGAGGGGGCTGACCGATTGAGTCTTTTTTGACCCATTTCCCTTTGCAATGTTACATACAAAATTATTTCTAAGCTGATCACTGAGGGGTTAAAGAAGTGGTTGCCTGTGCTTATTTTTGAGGAGTAAGGAGGCTTTGTGGAGAGAAGATAAATTCTAGATGGGGCGGTGGTGGCAACGGAGACTATCCACTCCATGTTTCAGTCTAATGATAGGGTGATGTTTATCAAATTGGATATGTCCAAGGCCTATGATAGAGTTTGGTCAGCTTTCCTCTAGAAGATCTTGGGCACCTTCAGTTTCAAGGAGGACTGGATATAGTGGGTTATGAGTTGTGTAAACTCAACCTCCTTTTCTATTCTGATCAACAATGAGCAGTCCAATCTCTTTGGGGCTTCCTATGGGCTCTAGCAAGGGGATCCTCTATCTCCCTATTTGTTTCTACTATTGGTGGAGGGTTTGGGTTAGTTGATCAAAAGAAGGGTGGATGATGGAGCTATTCGAGGTTGGCATTGGGGAGGAGACCTTCCAGTTCAATCCCACCTCTAGTTTGTGGACGATGTGGCACTGATAGGCATGGCTACCATGAGGGAGGTGTCTAACATCCACATAAGCTTGGACTCCTTCCTAGCCATGTCTAGTTAGGTAATTAATGAGGGTAAGTCCTCTATCTTTTTTTTAATACCCCTCTATCCATATAAATAAGTGTGGCTCATACCCTCAGGTTTTAAATTGGGAATCTCCCATTGCTATATCTTGGGATTCCAATCTCTGCTGCCAGTAGTTCAAGGAGTCTTGGATGGGGATTTTGGATAAGTTCTGTGATAAAGTGAATCATTAGACCCATCACTGGTTATCTTTTACTGGTAGGGTATAGTTGATTCAATCTGTGGTGCAGGCATTACTTATTTATAGGTGCATGATACAGGAGGCTCCGATGAGCTTCATCAAGGACCTGCATTCCCTCACAAGACAATTTATTTGGGCTAGTAATTTGTCTTCTACCATGTGGAGTCTTATAAAGTGGGAGGTGGTGTGCAGCCCTAAGTGGTATGGTGGTCTGGGATTAAGGCAATCGGTGTTCTCTGGTATTGCTTTGGTGGCCAAATTATACTAGCACTGGTGCATGGAGTAGGAGTGGGTTTGGGCTATAATATTATCTCACAAGTACTTATTTGGGGTCCCCCATAAGGACATCCCCTGGTATGATTTGTCTGGCAAAGGCTTAATGATTTGGGTGACCCTAAAGAAAGGGGTTGCATTGATTAAGAGGGGCCTTTTTTGGATTTGCAAGAGTGAGATCAAAGCTTAGTTTTGGCACAACTCATGGGATGGTTACCCTCCCCTTCTTGTCCAATATCCTTAGCTTCATACTCTATCTTAGATGTATTGCGATGTGAGATGGACAAGGGTGAGTGACTACAAATCTCATGCCCTTCAGGGGCAGCTATAGGATGCCAGATGGAAGACCCCTGAGGAATGGCTAATTGTTGGCATGGAGGAGGAGTGCGTGGAACTACAATATATTTTGTCTGGTCATAGTTATAATGCTCTCATGGATGGCAATGAGCTAGCTTCGTCTCCTAATCTAAAAGGGAAGTATACTATGTCATTCGACTATCAAGCATTGTTTTCCTAACAGTATGAGGGTAGGGAGGAAGTCCAGTGGTGGAAGAAAGTATGGAATGGATTAACCTAGCCAAAATGTAATTGTTTTATCTAGAATTTGGTTTGGAACATATGTCTTACCTGGGATAATATCTGGAAGCAGGGCTTTGTGGGCCCTTCTAGGTGCATCCTCTACTATGCTGAGGGGGAGGACTCCTCCCACCTTTTCTTTCACTGCCCTATTACTATGCAATTATGGCATTTTTGGTGGGATGCATGGCAGAGCCAGTGTATTCACATGGTTTCCTTGGCTAATTTTTGGGATATATTGGGTTGGCCTCCCTCTCTGACCCCTTTTATGTAGGATGCGTGGTACGTGGGCCCCATTTTCTTGCTGTGGCAGGTTTGGCTATAATAGAATCGCAAGATTTTTTGGGATGAGAAGCTAGAGATTCCACAGGTTGGAATAGAATTAAAGGGATGATCCAAGAGTCTATTGAAGTGAAGAGTGAAGTCAATCTACCATTGATGAGGGGGGATGTTGAGACGATGGATAGGTTTGGTATCTGAGGGCTTTCCTCAGTTTTTACATGTGTCAGGAAGAGTCAACAGGGGAAGTAGAGCATCCAGAAACTAGAGAAGTGGATGTCCCCACCTACTAGTCTCTTGAAAATTAACATGGATGGATCCTCTAGGGGCAACCTAGGATCGGCTGGGATTGGTGGGATTGGCAGGGATTCTTTGAGAGCGGTGATTTTCATTTTTTTGGCATATCAGGGAGTTTAGATTGTTAATCAAATGGAAGGGCAGGCTATCCTCTATGCCTTGAAGTGGGACTATGCTTTAGGGTGGAGGTGGGTGATCTATGAAGTGGATTCTCAAGTTCTGATTCACTTGCTCATGGAGATAAAACATTTGAGGTTAGCTAGCAACTGGCCATGATAGTTCAGTAGATATTGTAGGTCAGTTCTTTAATGGATTCTATTTCTTTTGCCCATATTCCAAGGGAGTGGAATAGGGCAGTGGATTTCTTGGCCAAATGGGCATTAGTTGGTGGAGATGATCATAAGGTGGATGAGTGGGAACACTTGTCTTGTGAGTTGCATCAGGAGCTGTAATCCATTCTTGTTGAAGAGGCTACTGGTGCTGAGGCATGAGGCTTTGTATATGGTTTGTCTGGTCTTTGTATTATATGGTGTGGTTGTAATATATTGTTTTTAGTATTAATAAAGTTTTTACCCCCTTTTTAAAAAAAAAAAATTATTTTCTTAATATCTTAGATTTAATGTAAAAAAAATATATATTTTTATAAGATTTTACTAAATCCATTTGGACTTTTCTTCCATAAATTACTTGTAAGTGTTGAATTATGTTTTTATTTGTTAAAAGATTTAAATTTAAATTTTATATATATTAAGATTACATTTATATTTTTATCCTAATATTTTATGAAAAAGTACATTAACTTATAATGGATAATATTGATTCTAATTATAATATGTTTGAGAACCTTTTCATGTGTACTCTATTTTATATATTTTTGTTTTTATCATGTTTTTAAATATTATTTTAAATAAAATTATATATGTTTTAAAAAATTTATTTATATAATTTTTAAATTATAATAAAAATTATATTTGATAAGTAAGGTCGATCATCAAATTCCAATCTAGTTATTAGAGACAATGTACTATAAATCATTGAGATAATTTGTAGAGGGAGAGTGAAAATACTTTTAAATTATTTAAAAAATTAATTTATTTCAAAATAAAACAACCATGTTGAAGTTACATTTTTTATATAGAAAATATTTATTAATTTCCATACAATATTTGAATACTATCAATTTATTTTAATAGATCTAAATTATGGAGTGTTAGATAGGTCTTGTGCATATTATTATTTATTAATCTATTATATTATTGTTATGATAGGTCTTACACATATTTTTATTGAATAAAATATTATTTAATAGCATTTTATTATTTCATGCAAGCTTGGAAACATGTTGATGGATGGTTTTTACTTTGTCTCATTTAGACATAATTAAAATGTCAAAAAGTTTCATTTTTAATTAAAAATTCAAGTTCTCAATCCAAGTTGACTCAATTTTGTTCATGTAATTTTAATTCACAATAGGAATTTAATGAGGTAACCTCTAATGTTTTAGTATCTCAATGGAGATTAACTCTGCTCTAGGGCACGAGTTTTAGGTATGGGTTGAATAATCGAGTGGTGAAATAGCAAGCTGGGTACGTAGGTTGTTTAACCAAGTGTGAATGGGTGAATGAAACCTAGAATAAAGTAAAAGCATAGTTGAGTAGGATGGATGTAATCTATGTTAAATTTACTATATCTCAAAAAACCATAAAAGAAGAAAAGGTAGGGAATAAAAGAAGGCTCTATGATTTCAAAGGGATTATTTTTAAGATGGTCTTTTTGTGGATAAGTTTTTTGATTACAATGTTTGTAGCTGGTAGCTATTACACACACATGGAAACACAATATATAAATTTGGAGATGAATTGATAAAGTAAACTCAAAGGTCTCAACTAAAGATTTCTTCTATTTAGAGTAGATATTTCACACCCTTATTTATGAGATTATATCTCATACTACAGAGGTATTTAAGGTAGTTGCTTCCCACACCTAGAACAATATATCAAGGAAAACAATTTTGCACACATAGAAAATTTGAAATAATCAACATAATTACATACAATCAATGATATTAATAATTATTGAATAAATATTTTACATATCCAATCAACATACAATAATAATAACAATAATAAAATTTATATAGCTTTTGCACACTTCAAATTATATAATCAAACAACCAAGAAAATAAACATAATAAATTACATAGAATTGTAATAGAAAAATATCAATGTAGTTGTGTGACAATCAAAAAGACTTATTAATATATTGATAAAAAAATTTAACCCCTAAAAATAAGAAGATTATAATTTTAGACACTTAAATATGGCTACAACTAGCTTTCAGACCGGACTTCAAACCAATTCCTACCAATAATTACAAATTAAGTCTAGGAATAACTTAACATCTTAAATTTTATTTTGCATCATTTATTAATACTCAAAATCATGTTGATACATCCCTAATGTGGGTATCTTACTGTATGCAACAATAACCTCTCCTAGATTCACCCCTAATCACCTTGTATCATCACAATTATCAATTTGGCCTATGGACCTATTAAGTGGGGCACTTGCACACTTAATTAAATCTTGAAAGAGCTAAAAGTCTAATCAAAGTCAATTAAAAAAATTAAACAAGATTAAATTCCTATTTGAATTATCCATTTTCAATTAATAAATATCTAAAAAAAGAAATTCAAAAATTCAAAATATCAAAGCCTTTCATTATTGCCTTTATGAGTTGTCAAGCTCTTTGAAAATATCCTAAAATATCTGATTTGAGAGCTATTCTTATTCATTGAAAATCATAATTTCTTGAAAACTATTAAATCAAATAGGGTTGGTTTTGAGTAACCCAAGTTTAGTTTGAACCCATTTTATGTTTAAACTCCACCTTAACTCATATTGGGTGAGATTTAATTCCTAAGGCTATAAATATAAGGCCTTGCCTATTTAACCATAAGATATTTTGGTACAAAGTTATTATTCACAAATATCTTCAACAAGCTCTTTGATGTAGTGCTATAATGCCTAAATTACCTTTCAAGTAGTGTTACTTGTTATAGGTACAATCACTAAGAGAGGAGGGGTGAATCAGTGATTCCAAATAATCCAATTCAATTCCCAACTTTAAAACATTCATCACATACAATCATGATGCATATAAATTAACCATTGAAATGAAAAAGTAAGATATATAAAGATCAAGCACATAAGACATAATATATGTGGAAAACCCTCTTTGGGAATAAAACCCACTGAAACCTACAAGATGGACTACAATCTCATAAAGACAAGATTCAACATTTAGACTAGGACTAACTGATCAAGGAATATCCATCTGTTAATTTAGTGAGACACCCATCCCATTAAGAGGAACCAACCCCTTAGGAAACTAACCACCAACCCATCTATGTTGATCTAATATTCATCTTTGATCTAATGTCTTGTACACCTGATGATGGACTTCTCTTACTTTTTCTCTTTCCCCTTTACACTCTCACAAACTTTCACATATAAGCAATGTATCCAAAACACCCTTTTGGATCACTCTTCACTTATTATCACATACATAATCAAAAAACCTAAAATAATGATATCAAAACATTAGAAAAATGACCTATAGGTCATGCACATAATTCTCAACCTACTCTACTCTTTAATCCATCCACTAAGCACATTCACTCAATCAGTCTTTAGGTCTTACTCACTCAATCTAACTCTTCTAGGCTCTTTAGGTCCAATGACCTATGTGTTCACCTTCATCACTTTAATCAGATAAGCTTGAATTATCTACTCTATATTGGTCCTAAATGACATATACCTTCTCTTTCAAAGGTTCTCTCCTTCACTTGGCTCCCCACTTTCATAACTCATCTTCAAATAGGCCAATTATGCCTAGTATTTACACCATACACTCCTCTAACCCATCTTGGTCTAAAAAAATGGTTACCATACTAATTATACATTTTAAAAAGGTTTCCAAATATGTTCCATGGGTTATAAAATCCACTTCACATGTCAACCATAGTCCTTAAGACTCAAATCCTCCATTAGGCCTTAACGAGACCCAAAACAATTAGGCCTTTACATCCATATGTTACTCTTGCAACCTCTTGGACCACCTTCAACTTATACCACTTATTCAAATGCATCAAACCTATCTCCAATAAACCCTTGGTTACTCCCATATGGGTCTATAACACTTATAACACCAAATCACACCTTGAATCTACCAATTAGGCCTCCTTGCTCTTTAGGCCTTCATACACAAAAAGCATAGTCTCAAACTTTTGAAGCAAATGCTCAAATGTTTCATATTTTCATATGATTATATCACTTGGTTTAACCCTTTGGGAACTCAAATACACTTATATGTGTTTTATAGACTTTAACACATGCTCTTAGAACTCAATTCAATTATCTTAAAATGACCACTCAGACAGGTCATATACAGTCAGAATATAGTCAACCTATTTTGACTCCCCATAACTGATCAAGGGAATATCATGATATATAATACTTTATCATAATCCGTTGAGACTTATAAAACATATTAATAGTCATTTACTTCTTCAATTCTACTCAAAACAACTTCAACTCGCCTCTACAAGATGGTCACTCAAATTGTCAATGCATTTAATAAACATAGTCAACTTTTAAGCAATTGTTCACACTGAATATGGATTAGTAAAACATCCAAAATACATACAAATAGTTTTTATGGATTCTAAAACACTCTCCAATAGTTAATTCATCTTGAAACATAAAGATACTATTAAGAACAACTCAAATATCCTTCTTAGGTTATAGTCAAACACATAGTCAACTTTAAAGATCGGTATAGACAACTTACAAACATCTAAAAATTATAATAAACATTACTAGATGCACCTTGAATTAATTTACAAATTTTCATTTTATGCCACCATTAAATTTTGCTTGGATCAAAATATATAGCTCAAAAATTGAAGATTAATTTTCCCTCACAAATTTAAATATTTAAATTCCAATGGTCATTGAGCAAATATTAAAAATCAAACATGTTGACCTCATATCATACTCCCTCTAAACCTTGACCAAATAAACACCATTGATCTCCTTAGATTATCTTAGTCTTTATCATGCAATGCTCACTATTGATATTAGATCAAATATCTCATGATTGTGCCATTTGGTAGCTTTGCATGCCTTCCACACATTTAACTCTTTGAATCAACCTGCACCATAATTCTCTATCAGTATAAACACACATGAACCATTGATATTCTATCAACTTAATGAGATTGAGACACTTATCATAAGCGTGTGCCTTCAAATCATCCTTTGATAATTTGACTTCACTTGCATCATTGATCTATGTCTGATAAGATCACGTGCTCCATTGGGTCCTTATCCAGTTAGCTAAATTTATTTCCATTATATATTTGGTCCAATTAAACACTAATTTTAGATCTTTAATATTAAATATTTTACTATGGGAACTTAGTAAATTCTATTTAAGAAGCCAACTTTTCACCTTAATAACTTTTATTGAACTCAACCTTATGACCTAAACTTTGAACCATAGAATCTCCTCACAAAGGGGAATCCATTCATATATCAATTTTATCCTAAAAAATTCACATGTGTGAAATATTATGTCATCAATTACTTACTCAACTTTATATATCAAGATGACTACTTGAGCTTAGACATTCAATTGAATTTTTTGATTAATTTCATTCACTTCCATAAACATTATAAGCATTCATAACATCCCATAGGATATCTAAAATGTGTCCATACCATAAATATCATTCATCAATTGTATATCTAGGTAAAAAATTGAATAACCATGCAAGAAAACTAAAGCACATTGAAGCACACTTTGTCATTGTCAATCTAACACACATGACACCTCTTCAACATCCTTGGTCACCTTAGAGACATCATTGATAAACCTAAAAAAAATTCCCCCCTTTTTCATTAATGTTAAAAACCAATACAAGTTTTATTCTGAGACACTTTCTCTTTCTTTAAGTACTTTTTTGTGCTTTGACATAATGACAAAGTGGTATCAACTTTTGATCCTACAGACCTGAAAAGACTTCAATGACCAATAATAGGAAATGACTACTTTTAAGAGATGATACATACTCCCCCTAACATTGTGAATACCTATTCTTACCTTATACTTCTCAAGTATACTCCATGAATACACTCTTATTTGATCATACTCTTCTCTATGAAGACAAAACATACATGAACACTAGAAACTGCTTGAACATACCTTAAAAAACATTAAGTGTGACACCCTCTAAGTAACCTGAGCTTAGGCATACTTTGATCACATTCAAACCATCTCAAAAAATTATTAAACAACACAATTTTCTTCATATATAATCACTTCAAGCTTTTTTCATTTGGATAAAATGACCAAAGACCACTCTTCTCTTTACTAGCCTTGCTTAGATGCCTAGTAGCCCTACCTAAACCATGAAACACCCATATCTTTCTATGTATGAACCTTAAAGACTTGAAAATTCATATCTAAAGTACACTCATGTTCCCCCTAAATTTTTCCAAAAATAAGATTTCAACTGTACTTATACACAATAACTTATTCACAAACCTACTAGCTAATTAGCCCTCTATTTGCATAAATCCTCATCCATGGAAGACACTACACACTTTCAAATGATACCTTCCAGTCAAAATTAGTACTTGAAATTTATCTTAAACTTGGATTAAAATAAAACACACTTTTGGACAAATCTTTTAGGACACACACCTTTGAAAACCCATAGACCCTTCAACTAGGTTTTGACCCACTTGTCTTTAATCCAAAACTGGGAAAACCTGAGAGCACTCAAAAAGATTCAACTTAAACACAAAATATCTTCAAAAAAATCACCTATAACATATCTTAATGGATTCAACTCATTTTTATATGAAACAAAATCATCTTGATAACTCATCTTTCTTATTTTGACACTTGGAAACCTCCATAATCTGCCTGTAGACCTTCAAGACTAAAAACCTTGAACATACCTTGACCACACATACTTGTAGTCTAGATATTGAAATGAACAATTTAAAAATTAATCACCTTTAGATCACTAAATTACTTCATGTCCTTCCATAATAGGCCAATACATCCTCTCATGACCTTATGAGGTTATCACAAGATTAATGAAGCTTTCAACACAAAAAAAAACCTTATGGAATATCATTCTTCTATCTTCTCACATACACACTTAGAACTAAAGCATATTCATATATTTGAACCACTTGATCTTGTAAATATCCTTTATTATTCTTCAACATTAACCAAAACCCAACTAGAATTCATCATGCTTCCTCTTGATGACAAGTGTCGTATTAAAGCTTAAAGAGAGACACCCCTTTGACATAGTGAGACTAAAAGTCCAAAAACTTATAAGACTCACATATCTCCATACTTTCATTTGAATTTTAGTATTACCTCATCACTAGATTGACTTTGAATGGATCCTTGACTTCATTCTTTGATTTAGATTTGTCAACAAATGTAGACAACAAAAAATCTTGATTTTCCTTCATGTCTATTATGGCAAACAAACCATCTTTGGTCTCAGTCTCATCTCTACTATTACGCTTAAGTTTTCACAACCATTTTTGACCTCTTCCTTACACACTAGGAGCTTCATACTCCTTAATTTAATTTGATAAATCATTCAAATTATCATTACAATATCTAGTAATGTGACCAATTCTATGACATCTGAAACAAACAATATCATTCATACCTTTTTCTTGATGATGATTGTGATCTTCCTTTGAGTGATTTCTTCTCCTCTTTCACTCTCTAGTAATGTGGCAAAAATAATTACACACATAAAAATGATCCTAAGATGAACCTCTTTGCATTGGTTTGTTTATTTGGTCTTCTATCTTACACTCTAGGAGCCTGATTGAAATTATCTTGACTAAATGGTCTTTGCTTGCAAAACTTAGCAATGTGACCAATTCTTTGACAAATATAAAAAATAATGTCTTTCATACCTTTTTTATTGAATATGATAGTGATTTCCAGTTAACTGATTGCTTCTTATTCTTATACAGTCCTTTGATATATAACCAATAAGATGATAAACAAAATAATGGCACATAAAATATTTAGCATACCTTGAAGCATTTGGCTATCCAATTGGCTTCTTCATTTTTCTCTTGACTTGATGTGTCTTGTTAAATTTCATGATATCCACCTCTTTGTCTTTTCCTAATTTCTTTTGATCTTTTTCAAGCTTGCCTATCTTAACTTTGATCTTTTCATGTTCATCCTTTAGGGAAACAAGATTATTCTTCAATTGAACATATTCATCTTCTTTAACTCTTATGCTTGAACTTATCATCTTTAATTGAATTCTGAGATCTTTGATGGTCTCCTTATCCTCCTTAGATTATTTGGTCATGTCATCCTTCAATATACATTCTTTCTCTTTGATAAACTTGATCAGTTCTTGATTCTCCTTTTCCTCTCCCATAGACTTGCCTAACAAACTCCCCTCAAGAGATCTGACTTGCACTTTAAGACCTTTGATAATTTTCCTCATTTTATGATTCTTCTTATTTTTCTCCTTAAGTTCACCAATTGTACTCATGAGCTTAGCTTATAGATCAACTTCTTATTCCTCACTATCATAGAACTCTTCTTCTTCTCTATTGATATGGAAAAAAATTTCATCAAACATGATGATATTTTCACCCATATTGTACCTTGGATCACCTTCATGTGGTTAAACTTGCATACAAGGTCTTCCTTTGATACCAATTTTTAGAGGTACAATCACTGAGAGGGGGGGGTGAATTAGTGATTCTAGATAATCTAATTCAATTTCCAACAATAAAACATTCAACACATAAACATGATGCATATAAATTCACCATTGCAATGAACAAGGAAGATATAACAAGATCAAGAACATAACACATGATATGCATGCGAAACCTTCTTGGGGTATAAAACCCACTAAACCTTACAATATGGACTATAGTTATTTAAAGACAAGATTCAACATTTAGACTAGCACCAATTGATTAGGTAACACCCATCCCTTGATTTAGCGAGACACCCATCCCACAAGGAGGAGTCAACCCTTAGGCAACCAAGAACCAACACAAATACCTTGATCTGATCTTCACCTTTGATATATTGTCTTCTAAACCTGATGATGGACTTCTCTTACTTTCTCTCTTTCCCCTTTACACTCTCACAAACTTGCACACATAAACAATGCATCCAAAACACTCTTTTGGATGACTCTTCACTTCTTAGCATAAAATAACTCTATCATAACATCAGAAACATGAATTTTGGGTCATGTAAATTATTTTAAACCTTATTTACTCTTTAATCCATCCACTGACCGCACTCAATTAATCAGCCTCTAGGGCTTACTCGCTCAATCTGCCTCTTCTAGGCTCATTAGGTCCGATGACCTATCTGTTCACCTTCATCACCTTGATTAGACAAGCATGACTTATCATTTTTAATATTTTTTATTCCTCAATGACCTTTAAATTTTCTATCAAAGTTTCTATCCTTTGCTTGGCTCCCCACTTTCATAACTTATCTTCAAATAGGCCAATTATACCTAGTATTTATACCATACACTCATATAACCCATGTAGGTTAGCCAAGATGCTTACCATACTTGTTATACAATTGAAATATGTCTCTACATAAGTTACATGGTTGAAACACTCACTCCATAGGTCAGCCATAATGCTTAAGAATCAAATACTCCATTAGGCCTTAATGAGACCCAAAACAATTAGGCCTTTACATCCATATGTTACTCTTGCAACCTCTTGGACCACCTTCAACTTCTAAAAATTATTTAAAAACATCAAAAATATCTCCAATATCCCCTATCTCACTTCCATATGGGTCCATTCCACCTAGAACACCAACTCACATGCTAAATCTACCAATTATGTCTCCTCATTTTTTAGGCCTTCATACATAGAAAACATAGTCTCAAACTTATGAAGAAATTACTCAAATATTTCACATTTCCATATGATTAAATCACATGGGTGAACCCTTCAATACCTTAGATACACTTCAATGTGATTTAGACACTTAAAAACAAGCTCTAAGAACTCAATTCAATTCTCTTAGTATGACCAATCAGACAGATCATATACAATCAAAATACAATCAAGATATTTTTATTCTGTATAACTGATCATGGGCATATCATGACATAAAATACTTTATCATAATCCTTTGATAATTATAAAACATCTTTATAGTCATTATCTTCTTCAATTATGCTCATAACACCTTCAACTTACCTCTACAAGATGGTCACTCAAACTGTCAATGCATTCAACAAACATAGTCAACTTCTAAACAATTGTTCACATTGAAGATGGATTAGTCAAACCTCCAAATACATAAAAATAGTCTTTATGGAGTCTAAAACACTCTCCAATAGTTAGTTCATCTTGAAACATAAAAAATACTATCAATAATAACTCAAATATCTTTTTTGGGTTATAGTCAAACACATAGTCTATTTTAAAGCTCAATATCTAAAAGTATACAAACATCCAGATATTCTAATCAACATTTATAGATGTGAATTAAATTCCTTTACAACTTTTCCTTTTACACTATCATCAAAAAATTTATTGGATCAAAATACATAGTTCAAAAACTTTAGACTAGTTTTTCCTCACAAATTTGAATATTTAAATTCCAATGGTAATTGAGCAAATGTTAAACATCGAAAATGTTGACCTCATCTTTTACTCCCTATAAAACTTGACTAAATATGCACCATATATCTCCTCATATTATCATGGTCTTTACCATGCAATGCTCATCATTGATCTTATATCAGAGCTCCCATGATTATGACATTTGGTAGCTCTACATGCCTTTTACACATTTGACTCTTTGACTCGACCTGTACCATCTATCTCTATTAATATGAAAGCCTACAAACCATTTATATTTTTTCAATTTAATGGGATTGAGAGACTTATCACAAGTGTGTGCCTTTTAAGCATCCTTTGACAATTTGACTTCACTCACACCGTTGATCTCTGTCTACAAAGATCATGTGCTTTGTTAGATCCTTATCTAGTCAGATAATTTATCACCAATAGATATTTGATCTAATTAAATTCTAGTTGTAGATATTTTATATTACAAATTTGGATAAGTAAGTTAACTTAGTAAATTATGTTTGAGAATCCAACTTTTCACCAAAATAAATTTTTCTATGCACAACCTTATGACCTAAAATTTAAACCATAGAATCTCTTCATATAGGGGAATCCATGAATATATCAAGTTGATTCTAAAACCTTCACACATGTTAAATTTTATGTCATCAATCTTCTTACTTAGCTTTATCTATCAAGATGACTACTTGAGCTTAGACATTCAACTGACATTTTTGATGAATTTCATTCACTTCCATAAGCATTCATAACATCCCATAGGATATTTTCAACATGTCCATACCATCAATATCATTCATAAATTATCTATCCAAGTCAAACATTGAAGAATCATGTAAGAAAATTGAATTGCATTGAAGCACGCTTTATCAATGTCAATCTAACACACATGACAGCTCATCAACATCCTTGGTCACCTTTGAGACATCATTGATAAACCTCCAACATTACCATGCCCATATTTTAAGCCTAAAAAAATCAAAGCCAAAGTGTTAAGGAGAGAAACAGCCAAACAACCTCCATTATCAAAAAATTCTCAATGCACGAATTGAGCAAGCCATTCAACAAATATATTTGGAGTTCCATGGAAGGTAAAAGATGTGTTTATTTTATGTTTTTATTGTGCTTTCATTTATTTTTTGCTCCATAAGCTCTCCCTAGTGTCTAGGCTAAAGGTGTTATAATTTTATGGGGTTCATTTCATTTATTTTATGAGACTATCACAAGACTAACCTTCTCTATATGTAAAATTACTAGGTCACATTATTGGCATGCCTGATGAGACTCTCAATGATCCCATATAACAAAGAAGGATGATATTCTACTTTTAGTTTTTCTAGTAGATGCTTAAAGATATTTAAAATTTGAGTTTTAACTTCATTTTTCACATATTCATATTTTAAAAAACACGTAGGTTCACATGGATCGATGATGATTCTCCTAGACCTATGTTGATTGCCAAATAGAGACTTATGTTGATTTCATAAGATTGACATTGATTAATTGAATCAACCATGGCCCCTAGGTGAAAATTAGAGCATGATAGAAACATGACTAATAATAGTTTTCTTGATTTTTTTTGGTTTTTATTATGTATCTAAGAGCCTACATATTTTTTGTCTGAACATTTCCTTATAGGATCTAGTGAAAATTGTTGGTTTTAAACTCACTTTACTACCAATATTTTTGTCAAAAAATATATTCTTTTTTTTGGGTTTTTGCATGGATCAACATCAATCTCTCTAAGACAAAAGATAGAAATATTAGAGAGTTCATTTTAGAACATTGTTTTTTCACTTGATTTTGGGATTCTAAGAAGATAAACCCACTAAAATATTTGTAGGTCCTAAGGTGGAAAAGTAATGTTTGAATATGGTTAAATCTTACACAATTTGTTTTTGGTGATTAAAATGAACTTAGTTCTTTTCATACCTTATTTATTTTTAAAGTTTTTTTCAAATTTTTCAAACAAATAATTCTAAGGGGATAAACTTTCACAACACATACATTGTTTTGGCACACTAAAATGAACTTTCACATTAGTTACATACTCTTAAGTTAAATTTGTTTTATTCTTATTTGGTGAAAGTTGTTTGTTTCTATTAAAATGAGTGATGCGTGTATGTTCTCCCCCATCCCCTTTAGGGAAATGAGGTGACAAAAATGATCATTATTTGCCTTGATTTTTTTAGTCAAAAAGTGTGAAATTAAAGTCACTAAGGCCCTCCCCAAATTTGTATGGTTTGGGTGACCCCAAAACAACCCTAAAGTTTTTTCACTTGTCTTTATTTTTCATACATTCTGGCTTGTGAGTGGAAGTTCATCACCTCTTCATGAGTTATTTAGGGAAGCATTAACCTAGGAATTCATCTCTTGGCATTGTTTTAACCCATTCTATGGTGGGTTATATAAATTGAGTTGGTGAATAATTGGGATAGTAGTTTGAATCATTAAACTACATCTGTTAGCAATTTTTTCCCTTATAATGTATGATCATCTTGAACATCACACTACACTAAAAAAGTGATGGATGTAGTGGTTGAGAAAATGACAAGACCTTTTCAAAATAAGCCAATTCATGTGGATACAATTGACATGACCATATCTTATGTTAGCCACACTTGGGACCATCTAGAAACATTTGAAAAATGATAGTTTAATGCAACCCCACTTGTTGTAGACATATTATGGATGCAGCGAAGGTAGTTTGAAGTTCCATGTCATTTTATAAACTCTTGAGAGAAGAGGGTCCCTAAAATCCCTACTTTTCATGGAGTTTTACTTTTTGGATTAACAATTAAAATAATCTCAAGAGTGAACATATTGATAGAATTTGACAGTATTATGAAACCTTGTCACTTTTAGAATTTAGGACATTGTACTTAAGTGTTTATGTCATTGTATCCTTTCTTGCATGGTTTTTGAGTCTAAACTACCAATTTATCTTACCAAGTCAAAACAAGTCTTGTTTATACATCACTCCTTTTTTTGAGGAAGCATTAAACTACCCATTTGACATCATACATGTGCCTTACTCTTTTTATCAAACTTGTTTATGTGTGTGTCAATTGATTAAAAAGGGTGTCATTAAGCTGCCAGATTCACTATAAGTTTTGTGCCTTAGATTATTAAAACAAAACATTGATCATGTATTTAGAGCATGATAATATCATTATGCTACTTGAATCATTTTAAGGACTTGTTTGCCTTGTGTCCAAATTCCATTTTTGAAACCAAAGCCATGTGTGCATTTTGGATCTATAGCTAGTGGCATTATATTGTCTATAATTGTCTAAATTTTATGTTTAAATAAGCTTAATTTTTTAAATTGAGGTTTTAATTAGCCTTGACAAATTTCAAATCCAAACATTGATTTATTTCTACCTATGCCTTGTATAATTTTGGCCTAAACATCAATCTTTCACTTTTGGGTTGTGTAACTTAAGTTAATTCTTTATTCAAATTGAAAACTATTGTTTGTGCCTAAATTTAGAGGGAATTGGTTATCTTCCATATGTCTATTGTTTCATTACTTATACTAATTGACCAAGTTCATGTTTCAATCTGAGTGCCTAGTTTATGCCAAACTGTTTCAAATTTGTTAAATTAAATCTCATACCTTATGTTTTTTGAAGTCTATATTTTAGGCCTTTTCCAAAACACCTAGCACATGCCTATTTTGAGCCTAGATTTTGTACCTTCTCTAAAATACCTAACAAATTTTATTTTACTTAGAGTATACTTGTTTGGAACACTTTGAACCTAGAGTTTGGAATTTTGGTTTTATTTAATCCACTTGACCTTTTGTGTAAGATATTTAATGTTAGATTATTTTGTATCAAGATTTAGCATAGACCATTTTAGAGATATAACTCCATTCCTTAAACCAATTTAGACTATGTTTGGACCAATTATGCTTTGGACCTTGTTTTTTAGAGTTTGTGTAACTCTAGGCCTTTTTTTGAAATGTTCATCATTCATTTGAATATGTCTCATTACACTCATAGTAGAACCATGTATGATTAAATTTATGATAATGTGGTCAAATATGATGACTTTGTTCAAAACCCCTATGGTGACGATGTTGTGTATGAGATAGATTTATACCTCATTACAATACTCAATCTAGGGAATGAAGACAAGATCCTAAAGAATATTATGTAGTGATACCTTCTTCAAGATAGTTGACGTTTGATGTTCACCTTTTCATGGCTAATGGTACCCGACTCCATACCTATACCACTAACTCTCATTTGAATTATGTGAGCAACCAAGCTCCACAACATCCAAGGATTACCATACTAGGACCTTGTCCTTTGGCTCATAATATCAACTAAGCCTCACAATTCCATACCATTACCATTCCAACACCTCATCCTTTGGATTGAAATAGATAACAAACTTTGCAATACCCTACCATTACCATTCTAAGACATCATCATTTGACTCATGACAACAACCAAGATCCACAACACCCTACCATTACCTTACCAAGACTTTGTCCTTTGCCTTGTGTGAGCATTCAAGCTTCCTAATGCCTTACCATTACTATTGTAAGACCTCATCATTTGGCTCATGATAGAAACCAAGCTATAAAATGCCCTACCATTATCATTCCATGACCTCATCATTTGGCTTGTGATAATAACCAAGATTTTCAACGCTCTACCATTACCATTATAAGACCTCATCTTTTGGCTCATGATAGTAAACAAGATTTGAAATTCCCTAATATTACCATTTTAAGACCTCATCCTTTGGTTCATAATATAAACTAAGCTTTTCAATGCCCTGCCATTACCATTTCATGCCCTTATAAGTATGGTAGCTTGTTATCCCAACAAAGTTATGCAATCATAACTTGACGAGTCACAATTACCATCCTAAGTTGATAATCCATCATAAACAATCATATAATTATCTAAATTCCATCCATTATTCATCTATTTCTAGCCTTCACCCACTTTATAAAATTGATACCAATCTTTGAGCCATAACAGAGCTAATTAGTTTCTCTCCAACCAAGCCAATTAGTTAAAGACCAAGATATGTTCAAAACTAGTATTTTACAACTACTTAAAAACCAAGGCCAAGAAAAAAAATAAACCATGATGTTTTGATGAAACACCTATTTGTAATGAGTCAACTTGTGACAAATAATCTTTTGATTCTATACTTATTATCAAGGAGTCTCACTCTGACAAGCCAATCTTCACCGAGTCACTTCTTAATGATTATAATTGCCTTTGGGGATTACCTCAACCATTTTATTATTTTTAAATATACTCCCTTTGATAATCTAGTCTCTATGGAATTATCTCTTGACTATTTCCCCTCATTAAGGAATCTCATTTTGATAAATTAGACTCTATGGAGTCAATTATGCCATCATAGGCCATTACTTTTCCAATACCAAACATTCAAAAAGACACCATTATAGAAGAATCCATACCAAATGAAGAATAAACACTGAATTTAGGTTTTATTATTAAACCAACATCAAATTTAGCATCAAAAGTAGAATTAACATTAGGATCAACATCAGATATAGAGTCCTTTGAGCAGACTCAACTTCAAAATTAGATTACGTTCATGGTTATTACAACATTGGTTATGCATGACTTGTAGATAAATTTGAATATATTTTTAATTCTTCCATAATTTTTGACCATGATTACTTCAACATCGACATAAGTTCTCCTAGTATCTTTTATGAGGATTGTGTTGCCTCTTTCCATTCCATTATTGTTCCACATACCATTGCCACCAACTAACCTACCATTATATTGACATTACACCTCCCCCAAGTGTCAATTGGGACTAAAAGAACCATACCTTTTTGAACTACATCCATGGTGACATATCAGTTGAATAATATTAGGCAGGCTAAGACCACATTCATTTAGAATAAGAACAATCTCCTAGTGAAACCTTTTTAGAGGTACTAGGTGATAATAAAATTCAAAACTCAACATATTATAATGAAACCTTTTCAAAGGTGCTAGAAGATAATCAAAGTCAAAATTCAATGTTTATTAGTGAAATCTTCTTGAAGGTGTTATGGGACAATCAAAACAACTTCATTGGTGAAAACCTCATCAAGGTGCCAATAACTGAGCACAATAATTATTCACTACTTTATGAAAACATTATTAAAGATAACATCAATAAAACTTCTAATCTATAACATAATTAGATGGTAGCTACTCTTAGGCCCAAGCAATAGAAAAATATTATGGTCCTATCAAGAGCATATTTATAATTATTCAATCTTGCCACATTCAAAGTTATGTCAAATCTAGAATCAACAATATTATCTATGCCTAAAAATTTTGATCTTAGTTTATTTCTCAACCATTATACATTCCATTATCATCCACCTTTACATTTCCAAATTTGACCTATCATCCAATATTTATCTATATTTATCATCTTTGGCTACACTTTCCTTTTTAGAGGCTATAAAGACATATTTTATTGATGTTTGTAGGAAACATAAGTAATGACCAACAAAGATCACAACAACATTATTGGAGTTGAAATTTGCAATCAATTCTTGACAGAGCAACTATTTATAAGAGGTGTGGGCTAGCAATTTACATGATTGATTATTCTAGTTGTATCATATGTTGATCATTACATGCATCTCCACGTCAACATAAATAAGAGAAACATTAACCTTTCTAGAATCATATACCTTTCCATTTCCATTTTCCATTTACCTTGACATTTTCATTTTCCATTTACCTTGAATTTTTCATTTTCCATTCCTTTTTCCATTATTTCATACCCTACCATTTACCTTGCCTTATCACTTGGGTTGACCCGATTAGCATTATAAACTTTCCATCCTTAAACCATGCCATATATTATGTTGTTATACCATGCCTTTACTATTGACGAAACTTTTTTTGACTTACATTACCTATCTCTTTTGACTTGGTTCCAATGGTTCTTCCATCACCTTCTATGAGGGGATTCTAGTCTTGTTTTATTAGTTTAAAAATTTTATGTTTAAATGATAGTCTATGAAAGTAGTGTGACAATCGATCTAGCAAGTTATCTTTCATTTATGTTTGAATAGTGCCACTAATTATAACTACCTATGGGAAAATCAATATCCTACCTTGTGTTATTAATTATAACTACCTATGGGCAAATTAGTAACACAGACCTATGCCATTTTTTCCTAATTATAAACACCTATGGTCAAATTAAGAACAACACCTTTACCATGCATTACTAAATCACCTTACCATTACTATTATTGTTTGCCTTATCATTTTCCAAAATTTGTGAATTTTTTACTACCTAATTAGATCTCACTACCTTTTATGTTGGTGTAACTATTGTGACTTGAGGTCCTAATGGGACTATGTAGGCCATGTCCAATTCATGTTGAGGTCAGCTCAGCCCCTCTTTTTCATATGCTCTATTTTTTTTTCAAGCAACCTAATCAAATGCTTTCACCATTTTGTGAGTGGTATCTTATCAATATCTAATGAGTTAAGATACCCAAAAATATCCAAAAATATTCAAAATTTTAAAAATACAAAAACATTTGTCTTATTTAAAACAAGTCAGTCATCCTCGATCTACCCTATTGGGGAAAATAAATTGTTCATTCTAGTCCATTCAATTACCATTAGGGTTGTAGACTTCCCTTTGCATGTATCCTTGATTGGGTTCACCACTTGTTTATCATTCCACTGAGATTTAACACATAGGTATTGACTTGGTTAATGATAATATGCTTTTCTAATTATTTCACTTTTAATCTTTGTAGGTGTTTATTTGCTTAGCTATTTGTTTATTTACTTTCATTGTTGTCCCTTAACTCAATCTATATGTGTTCATTGGGTGATTCATTCCACATTATTCTTGAGTCAATCCATATTCATACATCAATAATGTCATCATGGTTTTTATCAATGGTGCATTGTTTTCAATTGTTTATTAGATAAAGAGTTAGTCCTTATGCATATTATGGCTATATTATCATGGTGTTTTATATCATGATGTTCACCATCACATGCTATAGAAAAAATGAGCTTGATAAATCTTACAATCAATGGATCCATAGAAACTTCTCCTTGGTAACCTTGGTAAATCCTCCCACCCTCCTTGATCAAATCAAGCCCCTTAACCATTCTAGTTGTATCAATGCTAATAAGGATGAAGATCTCTGCATTGCCAAGTATGACCAAATCATTAACATTGATCAATTATTTGTTCTTTTAATCATCTTTTTCATCACTTTGCACATCCTCATGTGCCTAGTTATTTGTGGCTTCTTTAGTCATTAGACCATCACATATATGTTTGTGCCTACTCATTTTTAATCTATAAAATAGGTTACATTCTTGAGTTATGCTTGCCAATTTACCCTACTAGGGCATCATCAATAAATACTTATTTAATCTAGGTCATCATAATGATTATAACCACATGTGAATAGATCATTATTTTTACTCATCCACCCTAACTAGGGCATGTGCTTGTACCATTGATTATAATTGCCTTTGGGCAAATCAGTGTCTCAAACATTATTATTGATTATAACTTATTTTGTTTAAATCAATAATTTTTATAAATAAATGCTTGAAATAAATATCTTGATTGGATTAATCTCACTCATGGGTTAATTTCATTCTTCTTCTTTATTCTTTTTTAGGGACCATCCATCAATCATATGTGTCAGCCACTCCCTTGAGGGGGAATCCTTATAGGCTTACGAAATGTAATTTGGATCTTTTTATTCAATCATTATCTTCCTAACTTTTTAACATCATATTTCATTCTTTTAGAAGACATTATTATGCCTATATCTTGAAAAATACTCCCAAATAAGGGCAAACTGTAGACACTAAACTAGACACAACTAGATTTCAAACCAAACTTCAGACCAATTCCTACCAACCATTAAAAATTAATTCTCATAATTACTAAACATCCCAAATTTACTTTTTCATGATTCATAAATTATCATAATTATGTTGAGACATCCATAAATGGGATATCTTACAATATGCAATAATACCCTCTCAAAGATTCATCCCTAATCACCTTACAACATCAAAACTGTTAATTTGGCCTATAGAACTATTAAGTGGGCATTTTCACACTTAATTAAATATTGAAAGAGATAAAAGGATAATCAAAATCAATTAACAAATTAAAAAATATTAAATTCCTCATTGAATTATCCATTTGCAATTAATAAATATTTAAAAAAGGAAATTCAAAAATTCAAAATATCAAAGCCCTTCATCATTACCTTTATGAGGGTTATGCTCATTGAAAATATATTGAAATGTCTAATTTGAGAGATATGCCTATTCATTACAAATCATAATTAATTGACAACTATTAACTCAACTGGAGTTAGTTTTGACTCACCTAGATTTAGTTTGAACCCATTGCATGTTTAAACTCCACCTTAACTCATCTTGGGTGAAAGTTAATTCCTAAGTGTATAAATAAAAATCCTTTCTTATTGAACCATAAGATATTTTGGTGCAAAATTATTATGCATAAATATTTTCAACAAGCTCTTTGATGTAGTGTTATAATGCCTAAATTACCTTGCAATTAGTGTTACCATGCCCAAAACTTAATCCAATCAACATCAAAGCTAAAGTACAAATGAAATAGGGAGCCAAACAACCTTCACTATCAAATATTTACTGATGCACAAGTTAAGCAAGCCATTGAAAAAATACATTTGGGGATTAAATAAATGTAAAAAAATGTTTGATTTATGTTTTTTTTTTTTTTGTGATTTCATTTAGTTTTTATTACCTAAGCTATCCCTAGTGTCTAGGCTAGAGGTGTTATGATTTTAGTGTGTTCATTTCATTTATTTACGAGACTAACACAAGATTAACCTCCCCTCTATGTCAAATTCCTAGTTCACAACAAGTATAAATAGATTTGGGGAGGGGTATCCTCATCCTCCAAATCCATGCAAAAGTCTAAAATTACATGTTAATGGTAATTAAAATGAGAGTTATAATTAATGCAAGCTATGTATCCATGTCTAAACTAAATCAAAACTGATCCTTTTGGAGTTAGACTCATTCTTACAAAAGACATGCAACATGTCTATGTTTACAAAACTATTCAACTTACCATTACATGACTTAGTTAAATTGTAAATTAACATACAAAATACATATAAAAATAATCAAATGGACTAAGGTGTACTAGTTTATGGAGCATGCATGATTGAACTAATAGTCATTGGATGGATTGTAGTGGATGGTGTGGTTGAACTAGAAGACCCAACTATAGCTCATTTCTTTACTTATAAATCTAGGTATTACTTGTACCTAACATTATATTAAAACCTTATTGCATCCATATTACTAAAGGAGGATCTATGCACCATGGTGACCTATGTTAATAACCATGCATGCTTTGTCTTGGTGAATCTAAATCTCACTCAAAATATTTCCACCTTTGTGGTTTTATTTCTAGAAAATCCTAGCTCTTATATAATTTATTCTAGTGTACATCCCTGAAGACTTTGCTTAAAATGGGTAGGCTCCTTTTATAGTATATATTCAAAAATGGCCCTGATTATTAATTTACCTAAAGGATCCTGAGTCTAGGAAAGTTTCAACTCATCTTAAATTTTCAAGACTTATTTTTCCTACTCTATCAATTTAGGAATCAAGGATTACACACTTGATACCCACTTTCTAACTTCTAATATCCTAATGACCACCATGTTGAGATTATTGGATGTTTCCAATGGTGTCATGAAATCAAGGTGGTTTTAAGCCTATTTAGTTTTATATAATATAATGAAATTCAAATTATTTTCATATTCTTTCAAAGAATTAAATAATTTGACCATTTTGACTATGTGAGGGGAGAATTCAGCCCTCATTGAAGCAATAGAATCCAAAATATTTTTAAGCTTAAGAGTATAATTATATACATCACCTTCAATCTCCTTAGAAACATGAATAATTTACTGATATTCCTTTACCTACTCCATCTCTTATTGTAAATCTTATTTGGCATACTCTATGACCTCATGAAGTAATAGTAATGCCTCTATTTGTGCCTATAGGTAGGCTTTTAAATATTAATTATAGGATATTTCCCAAGTCTCATGGTTTTTATAATTAATAGTGAGAATGAATACTACCTTTGTTATAAGACCAAGCCTCTATCATAATCATCTTATATATTCCTCTTTCTTATCCTTTTTATTGTACTTGTTGATCTGTAAAAAATGGAGCTCATTGTAGGGAGCTTAGTTATTGTCAGATTGGGTCTTTGGAAGGCTAGGTCTTCCAAGTCTAAAACCCACTAGGGAATTACTAGTTATGTGGCATCTAATAACTGAGTGTCCTCAATAGTAGTCTCTATCAAAACATCCCCTAAAAATTAGATCAATGTCATTGCATGTAATGGGGCTGGTAATGATGGATAGATGATTTTAAATTAGTCTACATTTTTGAACTGAGGCATTGGATGAACAATATAAGTGGGATTATTCTTCCTAGATTTGGTGGAGGGAGTAATAAAAGTAGCCTGGGTTATGTTGGAATAAAGCATAGTAAATCCCAATTGAGTAGAATATATGTACAATTGGGTGCTAGTAAGTTTTCCCCTAGTCTTTTTAAAATGTACCTTCTTAGACTTAGGAGAAGCATGTGCAATTAAAATTAAAGTAATAGCAAGAGAGGTAGAAAACATAGGTATAACATAAACCATAAGAGTTGAAGTAACACTCCTAATAGTAAATACAATAGGACTGGTAGGAACAATAGTAACACTAGAAGCAATAGGGACTGAAGAGTCCAAAGTAGCACTAGAAATAATAGGAGCTCATGAAATGAAAGTAATGAAAGATATAGTAAAAACCACATGAATTGAATGAATAATAATCATTGAGGTATTTACAGGAGAAATGTTCTCACTTGACTTTTTTGCCTTTGTTGATGCTTTTACTTTTATTCCTTGAGGACTCAACATTTTGGAATTTTTTATCTCCTCATCCTCATCCTCAGGCTTATGCCCTTCTTTTATTGGTGTCTCAAAAACTATATCCACAAGGTCCCTA